>JAPYXD010000146.1:0-11615 GCA_030998225.1 Diplolepis rosae | reverse complement strand
GTAACGTCTTGGTTACCCACCTTTTTATTATATTATTTACTTTTCCTCGTTTTTTGTTCGGAAAAGAAACCTGGAACGATATCTTAACCGAAACAAGGGGTTGAGGATAGCCAACAATAAAACTCAAGAATAATTACAATTATTAACCCTTTTTATTTAAATATTTTGAATACAAATGTGATAGAAATTCCCCTTGAAAATTCCTCCTGGGAAGCAGCTTGAAAATGAAAGGGGAGAGATTTATAGATATATTCAAGTTAAATTAGGGACTTTAATAAAAATTTGGTACTTACAGTAAATGCTTTATGTTAGTGATTCGAGTCCACTAAATCCTTATGTCCCCTGGGTACTATGATGAGGATAATTTATGTAGATCCAATATTTAAATTCCTCAACAGCACTGATAATCCAATTGATATTCACAATGACGAACGAACTGATAAACCGATGGAAATGAGTGACGATTGAATTTGCTTTCTAAGAAAAGTATGGAGTACCGAAACTTGAAGTCACTTTTTCGAGAGTCACTTTTCTGAGAGGAATTCCGGGGTTGTTACTTTTCTGAGAGAGATCTTGAAGTTCAAGATGGTCTGACGGTAACTTGTTACTTTTCTGAGAAGAGATGCGATTCTGAAGATGGTCCGACGGTCACTGGAGATTTGCGGATTTGCAGGTGCTTTTATAGACTGTTTTAACGGTTGATAACCGCCATTTTTCGATCGATACTGACATGACATTTGCAAGATGTTCCCTAAAAGCTTTTCTTCCAGCCAGATGAGACCATAATTGTTTCTACGAAGATTTCAACATTTTCTTCAATTTGCATCCATAGCGACAAGATTCTAATTTTAGTCCCACTCAGTAACAGGTCTTCTAAATTTTCCTGCGTGTTCCTCTAGCCTCCCTATTTTTCTTAGGTGAATGGACTATGGAGGAAGTGGAGGGTTAATGGTTTGTGTACATAACTCATTATAACGCATTCCGATGGGGTTCCCCAATGAATACAATTTCGTTATGTCTAGACATTTAGGGTTTTTCGACAATCGATATATAGAGATACCTGTTGCTTTTACATGTTTAATATTTTCAAATTATTAACTTTACACATATTGTTTTGTAAATAAATATTGATAGTCACGGGACGTGACACCTCCCCTCTTAGTTCGAACACGGGGATGTAATGACCGTGTTGGAACTTTCGCAACCAAGTTAAATAATCGATTCAAATTAAACTTTTGTTAATATCAAAATTTCTTTTGACAAAATGAATCAAGAGATATTCTTATCATTCGTGATTTACATTGACACGAACTTGGTAGGTTAATAATTGTGTTCTTTGCTAATACATTAAATTGAATACATTGAGTTTTGATACATAGAAATATTTTTGCACAATTAATACTGATAACATTCACACTTGTTATAAATTAAAATGTTTGAATATTTAGTGATTAGAATGCATACACTGCAGCTTGTTATACAATTCCAAGATATATCGATACATTATTTTAAATATTTGGACAAAAATAATTCTAAGTGAATACAATGCAAAACGTTTAATTTTTTTGTGGAGATTTTGTTTTTGTATAATTTTTATTCATTAATTTCAATTAGTACGACAGCGCATTTTACAAAATTCTTATTCGCAAAACCCTAAAACCTACATATTAATGAATAAATTTCAATTATTTCATAAATACTTAAATATGACTAAATATAATTCCGTAAAATGCCCTTTATTTTTGAATATAAGAGAAACATTTATTACACACATCATTTTTTTTAAATTTTTGTTGCTTCATTATTATTTTAATGAATGAATTTGCATACATACACATACACATTTCGTTCTATTTTTATTATTTATTTAAATAATTCAGCATATGTTTCGAATAAACATTATTTGTCTATAATGAAATAACTACACTCATATTGATATAAATGAATTACGATATTAAATTTTATTGATTACACACATAAATGTTTGTATTTATTTTTGTATTTTGTTTTAATTTCGATTCATTTTTTTTTTAATACATTTTTTTATCGTCGAGCATATACTATTTCGTCTTTTGAATAATTCAGTATAGTTTTCAATTCAACATTTATCTAATTGAAAAGGAATTCACTTTGTCACATGAAATGTTTTATAAGTTTGTCTACATACATATTTTTCAAAAACATTAAGTAGCGCATACTTCAAATTCTTATTTGGATATAATTCAAATATAGACAAGATATGTTATTTAAAAGGTATAAAGCATATTGTTTTTGAACTTCGTAATCATAAGTGTTTGGTTACACCATTAAGCAAATTCATCAAGTTTTCTCGCTAATATCATTAATTATAGAGTAACAGCATTCAAAGCCAACCTTTAGTTACTTACTAAACGCTACTAACATTTTTTTATTTTAATACATTACATTTTGTTATTATTACTTTTCTGGTAATATAAACGCTCGTATACAATATCGAATGCATTTATGGTCATTTTTATCAATATTATATCAAATATATGAATTAATCGAACAAATACATAATCAGTGAATATAATCAATTGCTTCCAATATATTTCCATGCAGGTTAAATGTGGATCAATATAATTTCAAGAAAGAGAAAAAATTTCTTATTTTTAAGTCGCATTTGTAATAGTTACGGGACGTGACACCTCCCCCCTTTTGTTTGGACATGGGGATAAAATCAACATGTTCAAACTTGTTTAATTTCCATTTACTTACTTTATTTTTTCTTTATTAATAGTGTGTCACATCACGTAGTCATAAAAATTTCATATTCGCTTTTATTTTTATTTATTCTATGAACTTTTTATTTCGCTTTGGCGCAGTGCAATTCATTGGTTTGTGACCCCTTTGATAGCATCTTTCACATGTGCCGGTCCATTTATATAACGTAACTTTTTCTGATTCATTTTCCATAGATTTTTCGAATTTAATTTCAGGTTCTTTTCGTTCGGTAAACAAATAGTCTTTATACAAAGATTCTAATAACTTATGTGCTGAACTATGTTCAGATGCTTTTTTGTTTTTGACTTTTCTCCTATACTTACATACGTTTTTGAATCTTTTTGAATTTTACATGTTGCTACAAATATTGGGATATGATTTGACGAATTACATTGAACAACTTCAAATATTGGATCGTTAAAGTCATATTCTAAGCTTATTTCATGTATAGTTTGCACTGGACTGTTGGTTATTGTAATATTCCTGCCTTCAATTTTTCCTTCCATTTTCTAAAACAGAATTTTCGTAGTTTTTTTGAAAATGTTTTAAATTAACTTTAATTTTTTAAATATTATGTTATAAATTATACGCAAATAATTTTGACAGAATTATTTCAAATTACATCAATTCCATTTAATTCGTTTATATGTATTTCGTTCGTAATATTCGCAAACAAACAATGATTTTTTACTTTGATTTCATATCCTAAGTTTATTCTACCAATATGATCTAAATATTGCTCTATGCAATCTAAACATTTATATGCTGGTTGAAATCGTCGTACTAATTCTGTTTCGCAAAATTGGCATTTTGTATTTATAACTTCATTTTTTACTATTGAATGCCAAGAATTTTCAAGGTTATAATTGAAGCGAAAAGGAATATGTATCTGTAGATATCATAATTCGCAAATTTTGAACATTGTGATTTTATGGACGTATATTTTTTCTACTTCCGGTAATAAGGAAATGCATGAACAATTCAAGAGAATTTGATAAGCTCTTGGATGATTTTGTGGACAAACACCATCTATATATCTTGAAAAATTTGTTGAAGGATTTTCACTTGGAATCATTATGTAAAATGTGATTCAATTAAGATTGAAAGAAAAATGTTTTCCTCAATTTGTTAGTTATTCTCTTGATTTATTCAAATTTTGTTTGAAAGTAAGTGGTGTCTTATTTACTAAAGGTAAGTATGTTTGATTATTTGTATTATTCGTGAGTGACTCCTATGTAGAATAATACTTTCTGGAATAAATTTAATTCTACCTTATTTTTGTTCAATTCGTTATTTATAAAAACTATTAATCTGTTCAATCAATCATAATATCAGTTTTTATCTAAATTTTATTACTTCTCACAATTTGAGTCCAATAAAGTTTTGATTGAAGTTTTGTTGAAATGAATTTAGTGTTGTTGGGTTGAAAAGTTCTGTGTACTAAATTCCATTCTTTGTATAAACTGTGTATTTCATAAATGGCTATGTAAGTCATTAAGTGCCTTTTTCATCAAAAAACATAAATTTCTTTTCAATACTTTAGAAGTAAAGCCCTTTCGAATTTTCGAATTTTATTTTTAATTATATTCACTAAAGTTAGATTTGTAGGCAAAAAGTGAGTTAAGCAGTATGATAAAATTGAAAAGAAATAACATTTTTCCATATATGTCACTTCTCTGCAGGTTATGTCCTAGAAAAAGAAAAACAGATAGTATTAGTATGTGACCTGAAAGAAAATTTATAATGTTAGATAGAATTCGCAGATGGAATTTTCTTATGTGTAAAGGTTTATAAATGTCCTGAAAATTGTTTTTTGTTTAGTTTTTGTAGTTTCTTTTGAACAATTGTTTGAGATATAGTTTGACTACCTTTATTTTGGAGTTTAGTTTTATTTTATTTTATTTTTTTTTTTTTTGGGGCTACTGAATCTTCATATTTTTCTTCACAAAAGTCATAAGGTTCTTGTATCAATTTTATTTGTCCAAATTCTGCTTTGTTTTCGGTTATTATTGCTATATTTCTTGTAGCTATTACTGTTTAATTTCCCACTCTACAATACAATGTAAAAATTATTCTTTTGTCAACGTTAAAATTCTTGTAAGTTAGAAACTTAAGGAAAAATTATGTCTCATTATTTCTGAATTTTTTTGTATCTTTAGACCAATTTGGTACATTGTAGTCGTCGTAATTAAATATCCCATTTATAAATAAATATGGCCATAAAGCTTTTATATCAACTTGACGAACGATTAAATCACATAATAAATCAATGCGTTGGCGATGTCTAGTTTCCATCGTGATCTGGATCCACATTTTATCAAAAGTTTAGAGCCTACATCGCGAGGTTCTCCTTTATTAGTTACAAAATATGCATAATTATCCTTTCTCATTGTTAATTGGTCGCGGCATTCAATTATATTCTTCTGTGTTCTAGGCAATCCAGATGTTGAAGGTTGATCAGGGGGTGGCTCGGGGGGTGGCCTTTCCTCTGTAAAATCGCAATCATCAGAGTTTTCAGAATTTTCTATTTCTGGTATATCCGGTTGTTCGTTTTCGTTTTCATGTTCTACATTTTGAAAATTTTCCTGGATTTCTTCTTTTTCGTCTTCACTTGACAAACCAGAATTTGTTTCAGAATCACTTTCTTCATTTAATTCTTCATCTTTCTTAAAATGTTTCATCTTCTTATTTGCTTTTGGCTTTTGCTTAATATCATAATCTGGATCAGAATCGGATTCGTCTTCTGATTCCGTAAATTTACGTTTTTTACTAATCTCAGGTGATTTATTTATACATTTTCTGGCTCTACCTCTCTTCTTAATTTGTTCCTGTAATTTTACTTCCTGAATAATTTTTCGTGGCCTTCCACGTTTCCTTTTTACTTCATTTGTTACTTCAACATTTCTTAATAATTTATTTTTCATATAATCTTCATTATTATTACTTATATTCTTCGAATTTTTGAACTGACTCCTTGTTTGCATAGCATAGCATTTATTTTTATTTTCTAATAAAATTGGAATCGAATCCATGACATATTCTTCAAAAAATTGCGAAACAAATGTTTCCGAAATATTTCCTTCATCGGTCAATTTGCAAAAAGTGTTTCCATTTTCCTCATTATTCATTTTATTCATTATTACATTAATCAATCTTTTATTAATTATGTCAAATAAATCTTCTTCGTCTAATTGTTCAATAGTTTTTTCATTATTTTCATAAACTGCTCCTTTTTTTATATCCTTAATATTCAATTTATTACAACATTTTTCATCATTGTCTTTATCATTTATCAGTAAATATTCTTCATTTAATAATTGTTCAGTATCATTTCTATCAATTTTTTCTTCATCAATATCCTAATAATAACGTGTTTTATTATCAACATTTTTAAATAAAGTTTCTTCGTTTAATTGTCCAATATCTTTAAAATCTTCACAAGCTTTGCGTTTTTCAAAATCTTCATAACTTATATCATCATTATATTTCTTATCTTTCATATTCTTAATTAAATTTCCATCGTTTATCAGTATTTGTTTGTTTCCTCCAATGTTATCATTATTAATGTTTCTATCTACAATAACCACCTTATATTTTAATTCATCATAATTTCTTCGATTATTCTTATTCTTAATTAAATTTTTTCCGTTCATAAATTCCTTAGTTTCTTTAGTATTACTCTCATCAATTTTTCTTTCTTCAATAATATCATAGTTTATTTCTTCATTGCATGTAAGATTTGTTTCTGGTACTTTGTTCTCATGGTCAAATCTAGATTTGCATTTTGCAATTCCTTGTTCAATTAAATTTATTTCAATACTGTTTTTATTATTTATGTCAACATTTTCAATATTTTCTAAATCAATAGGGTTTCTTAATTCTTCTGCTGAAAAAATCTTACGAGGAATTGTATTACTTGTGCTTATATTAACTTTTTCAGTTTTATTTTCACTGAAATTAGGTGCATTTAATTGTTCATTTAAGCCCTCCTCTGTGCACCCATTCCGGGAAGGGCATTGAAGTTTTCTTGTTCATTAAATTCTTGTTGTTGTGGTGGTTGTTGTTGTTGTAATTGTTGATTCATATTTATTTGTTTGTTACAATTCCTAGATGTATGTCCTGGTGTATTACATGAATAGCAAATAACTCCAAAATTTTGGCCTTGATTTGGGTTTTGATTAAAATTTGGATTTTGCTTTCTATTTTCATTGTAATTCATATTAAAATTTGGTCTTTGATTAAAATAGGGGTTTTGATTGAAATGCTTACCTTGATTTTGAACTTGATTAAAATTTTGACCTTGGTTTAAATTTTGTCCTTGATTGAAATTTCTATTGAAATTTCTGTTGAAATTCGGATTTTGATTAGAATTTCTATTGAAATTTGGATTTTGATTAAAATTTCGACCTTGGTTATTTTGGTTAAAATTGCGATACATATTCTGGGTATTTCGATTGAAGTTTGGGTTTTGATTAAATCTGTTTCCTTGGGAAAAATTAGGGTGGGATGGAAAGCTATTTACATCTCTATAGTTGTTTCTACTACCTTGTTGATTTAGGCTTAGCACCTGGTATTTCTGTGGGGGTCTCCACTGGGTTCCCTGACCTTGCTTATTTCCCTGGTATTGATTATTTTGTCTAGTCAAGTTATTTCTAAACTGATTGCTTTGTGAATTTTTATTTGTTAACTGTTGAACATATTGAAAACAGGTTGCTGCTATGTGGCCTATTTTCTGACAGGTTTGACATTTTATTAGTTCTTCTCGTGCTAAATTTATTTTATTTGTGTTTGCAAAATCTCGACTATTATGTGATGATTTTTCAACTTCTTGGACTAGTGAATGTTGTCTATTTCCTCTTCGCAGTTCGTTTCTGGCTGTTAAATTTCTTTCTTCTCGTATTGCTCTTTCTACTATTTCGTCAAATTTATTGGCTGTTCCTATTCATATTTCCAATTCTGGTTTTAAACCTCGTAGAAAACAATCGATTGCGTCTCTTTCCAGATTTCTTTCAAATTCAGCAGCTTCTTTGCCATTATTATTTTGTTTATGACATTCTAGGATTTCTGCTGCTATTTCTTTTATGCGTGTTGCGTAAGATAAAACACTTTCATTTTCCCACATGTAAAGGGTTTCCCAATAGGGGTGATATGATTTTGAATGTCCCTATCGGGCTCATTTGAACTGAAATTTTTGACGTCTGCTGTCAGTTGTCATCAGTAATTGGGCCTGTCCAGGATGACTACCTGGCGTATTTTGCGATTGGATCTTGGCCTGCATCCCTATAAGATGATTCTGGCCCAAGAACAGAAGCCTAATGACCATCGTTTGCGTCGGGAGTTCGCGGATTGGGCTCTGGAATCAATTGAAAATGATCCCAATTTTCATCAAAAAATCATCTTTTCTGATGAGGCGCATTTTTGGCTCAAGTCTCGGGGGACATTTGGCCGATATATTGTTTAAATCATAAATGGCATAGAATATCCAATATAATAAAAAAGATTTCGATCAATTCCGAATGAATATTCAGTGTTTTTTTTTTCAATTTCAAAACATATCACCCTTATTGGGAAACCGTTTATATCCTGCCTAAATCTCCTTGTAATTGGTATACGGTTTTTGATGGTGGAAAAATTGTTTTTAGTTTTGAAATAAAATCTTCTAAATTATTATAATAATTTCCTATTATACATCTTCTGACTTCACCTGCAAGTTTGCTTCTTACTAATTTTACTAAATTAGCTTCTGCATTGGGGACCATTTCTTTTGCTTCTTTGCAGGCTTCGATAAAAATTGTCAATGGTACCTGACTTGAGCCATCCAAGTATGGGACAATCTCTAACGCATCTCGTAGAGATACTTGTTGATTTGTAGGTAAATTCATCATTTCTGTAGGTTGTGTTGCTAGATTATTATTTGGTAAGTTATTTGCTAAAATTTCTTTATTAGATTTCCTGGAGGTTGAAGACGGGTGTGTAGATTTTAGCGAATCAAAAGCCTGTTCGATATTTGCAGAGTCGTCAGGTGTAATTTGATTGATTTTATTTGGTAAAGTTTCTTGGACTTGTTCAAATTCTAGATTTGGATTTTTAAATATTGTTGTTTGATTAAAAGATTCTGGAGTCCTATTTAGTTGTGATTTTGTTTCGAATGGATCTATTGATTCGTATCTTTTTTGAGTTGTGGTGAGAATTTTATTATTTGAAATATCACCAAATTGATCTGGGCATAAAGTTCTATCACACAAGGTTGAGTTTGCTGTAATGCTTTCAATTATTGATTTTTCTCTGAGTGTTATATCCCCTATGGTATCGTCAAATGAAGGGTGAATTTGTGGTGTATCGTTATACTGATCACCTGCAATAATTATACTATTATTGCATTTGATAAAAGTTTTTAATTTATCAACAAATGGACTCTTAGGGTTTTTTGTGTCAATAATTGATTTGTTTAAAGTACTAGTTTCAGCGTCAGGAATACTTCCTATGCTAATATCTAAAAGATCAGTTTGATCTAAATTACTTGAAGATTCGGAATATTGTAAATTTCCTTCTTGAGTTTTTCGTTTTGGTTTAAGTGGTACTTGGGAACTTTCTTCAACTTCTTTTGCTAAAGTTGGGTTTTTCCTTGCTTGACTACGAGTTATGGTGCCTTTTTTACTGCTGTCTCGTGATGGAACCGACATTGATATTTCTCATATTTTTCGGAAATAAATTTATTTGATATTATTAATATCACCCCTTTTTTTCAAAAATAGAATAACTTTTCTTTTCTTAAAAATCTTTAATTAATTTAACTTTATTTTTTCCTAAACTGCAAATATTTGTTATTTTGGGTAGAAAAATTTTATTCTGCGCAAAACTGGGTTCCTCAATTTCTGTTCCAGATCCTGAATCTGAGAATATGCTGATAACCTCAATACTTGATATTTTATCTTTATTATGAACAAAGTGACTCGAGTTTGCTTCAGGTTCCGAGTCAGAGAAAATATTTAAAGTTTCGATAATTAGGGGTAGATATTCAGAAATTTTATTTTCAGTTAATATTAATTCAGGTTCGGGATTTTTCGTTTCAAAGTTTTCTGGTACAGATTAGATTTTTGTATCCTTTTCCTTTCCTAAATTACGCGAAAGTTTGTTTTTTATATAATTGCTTCTTTTCTCTAACAATTGCTCAAATAAATCGGAAAATTCAACGTCGTTTTTTATTTCTCTTATTTCACAAGTTGGTAATTTCAACTCATCTATATGTTTTCCTGCTCGGGAACGTTTAAGAGTATATCTAACTGGTGGTAAAGACATGTAAAAATACAGTACTGTACAAAATATGAGTTATGTATATTTTGATATTGTATACATATATATATATATATTGTTAAATAAATTTACAAATATACGTATTTCATTTTTTTTATTTATAGAATTTATTTTAGTTGTTGTTTTATTGAAAGTTTTTGTTTAATTCTGATTTCTAAACAAATATTTTGTTACATAAATTTGATGTATAGTGTACTTGTGTAATTTTACAGGAAAAATTACAATTCTAAAATTCAAAAACTCTAATTTAAGGATAGCTGAGCGCGCAATTCGCTAATCGCTTTTTAATATAACCTTCCACGAAAGTGAAAAGCTATATCCTTAAACAAATTTTTGATTAGAGTAATCGAAACTTCAGATACAAAATTTATTAAATTAATTCTTAATCTGCTTCTGAAACTCTAGTTTGGGGATAGCTGAGCGCGCAATTCGCTGATCGCTGTTTAATATAACTTCCCACAAAGTGAAAAGCTATATCCCAAAACAAATTTCAGTCACAGGAATAAAAATCAATAAAAATAAATTTTTATTCTAATATCCTATTTTGTGGTTTCAATTATTCGATCTTTCTGTGATTAAAAATTAGCCAAGCTAGACTCAAGCACAGAATCTTGGGTAATTATACGATTCACAGAAATCACGACAGTCGAAAATCAGAATTATTGTAGTACCAAATTAATTAGGCTCGACTCAAGCACAAATTTCCTGCTTAATTCAGATACTTACAGAATTCTGATAATCGTCAAGAAATTGAAGGTGTCAGTTTTTTTGTCAAATAGAGAAAAAATAAAAGTTGAAAACAGTAAAATGTAAGCACTTCGAGGTTTGCCACACCCAAATTATGGTGACCGTTCAACGAATCCAAAGTGGACTTATGTTTTCGTGTGCTCTATTTTTTCTGTTTAAAACTTGAATTTAATCTTAGTTAACAAATGATGAATTCTTGCAGTACCAGATTAGACAAGGATGACTCAAGCACAAGCCCTGAATAATCTGTGTACTCGCAGAAATTCAAAAATAAAAATAAAAATGTCGTGTTATAATAAGTTTAAATAAATGAATAAATAAATTTGCCACAAAAAAAAAATTTATTTAAAATTTGCGAAAAAATTTTAATTAAATATTACATACGAAAAAATTTGTTTAAAATTTATGAAAAAAATCTATTTAAAATTTTCGGAAAAGATTTAATCAAAATTTACAAAAAAGTTTTATTTAAAATTTGCGAACAATTTTAATTGAAATTTTGAAAAAAGATTTTATTTAGTTTCTTTCTATTCATTTATTTTTGTTTATTTAAATTTCAATTTTTTAGCACTAAACACTTTTTCCACTTGAAATATAAGTCGTATTTTGTACAGTTTCCTTAATATCTAATTAGAGGGGGAATTTTCATTTCTTCATATAATAAAATTATTATTTTATCTTATTCTGAGAAAAAAAAAATTTTCACTTGAAAAAAGCACTGAATTTAATTTAATATTCAATTAATTCTTATTGCCTTATTCTTTTTATTGTTGGCTTATAGTTTCCCGGCCGATGCACCAAAAATAATA
>JAPYXD010000145.1:0-40309 GCA_030998225.1 Diplolepis rosae | reverse complement strand
TAATAAAAGATTGCAGATACATTGTGCTACATTAAAGAAAATATAAATTAAAGTTTGAAGCTGCGGAGCGAAACCAAAATTAGGAAAGTTTGACCCGGGGAAGTCGCTTCTGGACAAACTCGTTAAATTACCTCGGAAACTCAGAACGTGGCATAAAAAAAGAGTTTGTTATTTGATTGCAGATACATTGTGCTAGATTAAAGAAAATATAAATTAAAATTTGAATTTGGGGAGCGAAACCAAAATTACGAAAGTTTGACGCGGGGAACTCGCTTCTGGACAAACTCGTCAAATTTCTTCCGAAACTAAGAACGTGGAATAAAAAAAGATTTTGGTGTTTGATTGCAGATACATTGTGCTAGATTAAAGAAAATATAAATTAAAATTTGAAGTTGGGGAGCGAAACCAAAATTACGAAAGTTTGACGCGGGGAAGTCGCTTCTGGACAAACTCGTTAAATCATCTCGGAAACTAAGAACGGGCATAAAAAAAGACTTTGGTTTTTGATTGCAGATACATTGTGCTATATTGAAAAAATATAAATTAAAATTTGAAGTTGGGGAGCGAAACCAAAATTACGAAAGTTTGACGCGGGGAACTCGCTTCTGGACAAACTCGTCAAATTTCTTCCGAAACTAAGAACGTGGAATAAAAAAAGATTTTGGTGTTTGATTGCAGATACATTGTGCTAGATTAAAGAAAATATAAATTAAAATTTGAAGTTGGGGAGCGAAACCAAAATTACGAAAGTTTGACGCGGGGAAGTCGCTTCTGGACAAACTCGTTAAATCATCTCGGAAACTAAGAACGGGCATAAAAAAAGACTTTGGTTTTTGATTGCAGATACATTGTGCTATATTGAAAAAATATAAATTAAAATTTTAGTTTGCGGAGCGAAACCAAAATTAGGAAAGTTTGACCCGGGGAAGCCGTTTCTGGACAAACTCGTCAAATTATCTCGGAAACTAAGAACGTGGCATAATAAAAGATTTTGGTGGTTGATTGCAGATACATTGAGCTACATTAAAGAAAATTTAAATTAAAATTTGAAGTTGCGGAGCGAAACCAAAATTAGGAAAGTTTGACCCCAGGAAGCCGTTTGTTGACAAACTCGTCAAATTATCTCGGAAACTAAGAACGTGGCATAAAAAAAGAGTTTGTTGTTTGATTGCAGATACATTGTGCTACATTAAAGAAAATATAAATTAAAATTTGAAGTTGCGGAGAGAAACCAAAATTTGGAAAGTTTGACCCGGGGAAGCCGTTTGTTGACAAACTCGTCAAATTATCTCGGAAACTAAGAACGAGGCATAAAAAAAGAATTCGGTTTTGAATTGCTGATACATTGTGCTATATTAAAAAAATATAAATTCAAATTCGAGTTTGCGGAGCGGAACCAAAATTAGGAAAGTTTGACCCGGGGAAGCCGTTTCTGGACAAACTCGTCAAATTATCTCGAGAACTAAAAACGTGGCATAAAAAAAGATTTTGGTGGTTGATTGCAGATACATTGAGCTACATTAAAGAAAATTTAAATTAAAATTTGAAGTTGCGGAGCGAAACCAAAATTAGGAAAGTTTGACCCGGGGAAGCCTTTGGTTGACAAACTCGTCAAATTATCTCGGAAACTAAGAACGTGGCATAGAAAAAGACTTTGGTTTTTGTTGCAGATACATTGTGCTATATTAAAAAAAATATTAATTAAAATTTGAGTTTCCGGAGCGAGACCAAAATTAGGAAAGTTTGACCCGGGGAAGTCGCTTCTGGACAAACTCGTTAAATTATCTCGGAAACTAAGAACGGGCATAAAAAAAGACTTTGGTTTTTGATTGCAGATACATTGTGCTATATTAAAAAAATATAAATTAAATTTTGAGTTTGCGGAGCGGAACCAAAATTAGGAAAGTTTGACCCGGGGAAGCCGTTTCTGGACAATCTCGTCAAATTATCTCGGAAACTAATAACGTAGCATAAAAAAAGATTGCAGATTCATTGTGCTACATTAAAAAAAATATAAATTAAAATTTAGTTTTGCGGAGCGAAACCAAAATTAGGAAGGTTTGACCCGGGAAGCCATTTGTTGCAAAACTCGTCGAATTATCTCGGAAACTAAGAATGTGGCATAAAAAAAGATTTTGGTGGTTAATTGCAGATACATTGTGCTACATTAAAGAAAATATAAATTAAAATTTGAAGTTGCGGAGAGAATCCAAAATTTGGAAAGTTTGACCCGGGGAAGCCGTTTGTTGACAAACTCGTCAAATTACCTCGGAAACTAAGAACGTGGGATAAAAAAAGATTTTGGTGTTTGATTGCAGATACATTGTGCTAGATTAAATAAAATATAAATTAAACTTTGAAGCTGCGGAGCGAAACCAAAATTACGAAAGTTTGACCCGGGGAAGCCTTTTGTTGACAAACTCGTCAAATTATCTCGGAAACTAAGAACTTGGCATAAAAAAAGACTTTGGTTTTTGATTGCAGATACATTGAGCTATATTAAAAAAAATATACATGAAAATTTAGGTTTGCGGAGCGAAACCAAAATTAGGAAAGTTTGACCCGGGGAAGTCGCTTCTGGACAAACTCGTCAAATTATCTTCGGAAACTAAGAACGTGGCATAAAAAAAGACTTTGGTTTTTGATTGCAGATACATTGGGCTATATTAAAAAAAATATACATTAAAATTTGAGTTTGCGGAGCGAAACCAAAATTACGAAAGTTTGACCCGGGGAAGTCGCTTCTGGACAAACTCGTCAAATTATCTTCGGAAACTAAGAACGGGGATAAAAAAAGACGTTGGTTTTTGATTGCAGATACATTGTGCTACATTAATGAAAATATAAATTAAAATTTGAAGTTGCGGAGAGAATCCAAAATTTGGAAAGTTTGACCCGGGGAAGCCGTTTGTTGACAAACTCGTCAAATTACCTCGGAAACTAAGAACGTGGCATAAAAAAAGATTTTGGTGTTTGATTGCAGATACATTGTGCTAGATTAAAGAAAATATAAATTAAAATTTCAAGTTGGGGAGCGAAACCAAAATTACGAAAGTTTGACCCGGGGAAGTCGCTTCTGGACAAACTCGTCAAATTATCTTCGGAAACTAAGAACGTGGCATAAAAAAAGATTTTGATGTTTGATTGCAGATACATTGTGCTACATTAAAAAAAAATATAAATTAAAATTTATGTTTTCGGAGCGAAAGAAAAATTAGGAAAATTTGACCCGGGAAGCCATTTGTTGCAAAACTCGTCGAGTTATCTCGGAAGCTAAGAACGTGGCATAAAAAAATATTTTGGCTTTTGATTGCAGATACATTGTGCTATATTTAAAAAAATATAAATTAAAATTTGAAGTGGCGGAGCGAAACCAAAATTACGAAAGTTTGACCCGGGGAAGCCTTTGGTTGACAAACTCGTCAAATTATCTCGGAAACTAAGAACGTGGCATAAAAAAAGACTTTGGTTTTTGATTGCAGATACATTGGGCTATATTAAAAAAAATATAAATTAAAATTTGATGTGGCGGAGCGAAACCAAAATTAGGAAAGTTTGACCCGGGGAAGCAATTTGTTGACAAACTCGTCAAATTATCTCGGAAACTAAGAACGAGGCATAAAAAAAGACTTTGGTTTTTGATTGCAGATACATTGTGCTATATTAAAAAAAAATAATAAATAAAATTTGAAGTTGGGGAGCGATAACAAAATTACGAAAGTTTGACCCGGGGAAGTCGCTTCTGGACAAACTCGTCAAATTTCTTCGGAAACTAAGAACGGGGCATAAAAAAAGATTTTGGTGTTTGATTGCAGATATATTGTGCTATATTTAAAAAAATATAAATTAAAATTTGAAGTTGCGGAGCGAAACCAAAATTAGGAAAGTTTGACCCGGGGAAGCCGTTTCTGGACAAAGTCGTCAAATTATCTCGGAAACTAAGAACGTGGCATAAACAAAGGCTTTGGTTTTTGTTGCAGATACACTGTGCTATATTAAATAAATATAAATTAAAATTTTAGTTTGCGGAGCGAAACCAAAATTAGGAAAGTTTGTCCAGGGGAAGCCGTTACTGGACAATCTCGTCAAATTATATCGGAAACTAAGAACGTGGCATAAAAAAAGATTTTGGTGTTTGATTGCAGATACATTGTGCTACATTAAAAAAAAATTTAAATTAAAATTTGAATTTGCGGAGCGAAACCGAAATTAGGAAAGTTTGACCCAGGGAAGCCGTTTGTTGACAAACTCGTCAAATTATCTCGGAAACTAAGAACGAGGCATAAAAAAAGACTTTGGTTTTTGATTGCAGATACATTGTGCTATATTAAAAAATATATAAATTAAAATTTGAGTTTGCGGAGCGAAACCAAAATTAGGAAAGTTTGACCCGGGGAAGCCGTTTATTGACAATCTCGTCAAATTATCTCGGAAACTAATAACGTAGCATAAAAAAAGATTGCAGATACATTGTGCTACATTAAAAAAAATATAAATTAAATTTTGTAGTTGCGGAGCGAAACCAAAATTTGGAAAGTTTGACCCGGGGAAGCCGTTTGTTGACAAACTCGTCAAATTATCTCGGAAACTAAGAACGTGGCATAAAAAACGATTTTGATGTTTGATTGCAGATACATTGCGCTACATTAAGGAAAATATGAATTAAAATTTTAGCTTGCGGAGAGCAACCTAAATTAGGAAAGTTTGACCCGGGGAAGCCGTTTGTTGACAAACTCGTCAAATTATCTCGGAAACTAAGAACGTGGCATAAAAAACGATTTTGATGTTTGATTGCAGATACATTGCGCTACATTAAGGAAAATATGAATTAAAATTTGAAGTTGCGGAGAGAAACCAAAATTTGGAAAGTTTGACCCGGGGAAGCCGTTTGTTGACAAACTCGTCAAACTATCTCGGAAACTAATAACGTAGCATAATAAAAGATTGCAGATACATTGTGCTACATTAAAGAAAATATAAATTAAAGTTTGAAGCTGCGGAGCGAAACCAAAATTAGGAAAGTTTGACCCGGGGAAGTCGCTTCTGGACAAACTCGTTAAATTACCTCGGAAACTCAGAACGTGGCATAAAAAAAGAGTTTGTTATTTGATTGCAGATACATTGTGCTAGATTAAAGAAAATATAAATTAAAATTTGAAGTTGGGGAGCGAAACCAAAATTACGAAAGTTTGACCCGGGGAACTCGCTTCTGGACAAACTCGTCAAATTTCTTCGGAAACTAAGAACGTGGAATAAAAAAAGATTTTGGTGTTTGATTGCAGATACATTGTGCTAGATTAAAGAAAATATAAATTAAAATTTGAAGTTGGGGAGCGAAACCAAAATTACGAAAGTTTGACGCGGGGAAGTCGCTTCTGGACAAACTCGTTAAATCATCTCGGAAACTAAGAACGTGGCATAAAAAAAGACTTTGGTTTTTGATTGCAGATACATTGTGCTATATTGAAAAAATATAAATTAAAATTTGAAGTTGGGGAGCGAAACCAAAATTACGAAAGTTTGACGCGGGGAACTCGCTTCTGGACAAACTCGTCAAATTTCTTCGGAAACTAAGAACGTGGAATAAAAAAAGATTTTGGTGTTTGATTGCAGATACATTGTGCTAGATTAAAGAAAATATAAATTAAAATTTGAAGTTGGGGAGCGAAACCAAAATTACGAAAGTTTGACGCGGGGAAGTCGCTTCTGGACAAACTCGTTAAATCATCTCGGAAACTAAGAACGTGGCATAAACAAAGGCTTTGGTTTTTGTTGCAGATACACTGTGCTATATTAAATAAATATAAATTAAAATTTTAGTTTGCGGAGCGAAACCAAAATTAGGAAAGTTTGACCCGGGGAAGCCGTTTCTGGACAAACTCGTCAAATTATCTCGGAAACTAAGAACGTGGCATAAAAAAAGATTTTGGTGGTTGATTGCAGATACATTGAGCTACATTAAAGAAAATTTAAATTAAAATTTGAAGTTGCGGAGCGAAACCAAAATTAGGAAAGTTTGACCCCAGGAAGCCGTTTGTTGACAAACTCGTCAAATTATCTCGGAAACTAAGAACGTGGCATAAAAAAAGATTTTGGTGTTTGATTGCAGATACATTGTGCTACATTAAAGAAAATATAAATTAAAATTTGAAGTTGCGGAGAGAATCCAAAATTAGGAAAGTTTGACCCGGGGAAGCCGTTTGTTGACAAACTCGTCAAATTATCTCGGAAACTAAGAACGAGGCATAAAAAAAGACTTTGGTTTTTGATTGCAGATACACTTTGCTATATTAAATAAATATAAATTAAAATTTGAGTTTGCGGAGCGAAACCAAAATTAGGAAAGTTTGACCCGGGGAAGCCGTTTCTGGACAAACTCGTCAAATTATCTCGGAAACTAAGAACGTGGCATAAAAAAAGATTTTGGTGGTTGATTGCAGATACATTCAGCTACATTAAAGAAAATTTAAATTAAAATTTGAAGTTGCGGAGCGAAACCAAAATTAGGAAAGTTTGACCCGGGGAAGCCGTTTCTGGACAAACTCGTCAAATTATCTCGGAAACTAAGAACGTGGCATAAAAAAAGACTTTGGTTTTTGTTGCAGATACATTGTGCTATATTAAAAAAAATAAGAATTAAAATTTCAGTTTGCGGAGCGAAACCAAAATTAGGAAAGTTTGACCCGGGGAAGTCGTTTCTGGACAAACTCGTTAAATTATCTCGGAAACTAAGAACGTGGCATAAAAAAAGACTTTGGTTTTTGATTGCAGATACATTGTGCTATATTAAAAAAATATAAATTAAAATTTGAGTTTGCGGAGCGAAACCAAAATTAGGAAAGTTTGACCCGGGGAAGCCGTTTCTGGACAAACTCGTCAAATTATCTCGGAAACTAAGAACGTGGCATAAAAAAATTTGGTGTTTGATTGCAGATTCATTGTGCTACATTAAAAAAAATATAAATTAAAATTTTACGTTGCGGAGCGAAACCAAAATTAGGAAAGTTTGACCCGAGGAAGCCGTTTGTTGACAAACTCGTCAAATTATCTCGGAAACTAAGAACGTGGCATAAAAAAAGATTTTGGTGTTTGATTGCAGATACATTGTGCTACATTAAAGAAAATATAAATTAAAATTTGAAGTTGCGGAGCGAAACCAAAATTAGGAAAGTTTGACCCGGGGAAGCCGTTTGTTGACAAACTCGTCAAATTACCTCGGAAACTAAGAACGGGGCATAAAAAAAGATTTTGGTGTTTGATTGCAGATACATTGTGCTACATTGAAGAAAATATAAATTAAAATTTGAAGTTGCGGAGCGAAACCAAAATTAGGAAAGTTTGACCCGGGGAAGCCTTTTGTTGACAAACTCGTCAAATTATCTCGGAAACTAAGAACGTGGCATAAAAAAAGACTTTGGTTTTTGATTGCAGATACATTGTGCTATATTACAAAAAGTATGAATTAAAATTTAGCTTTGCGGAGCGAAACCAAAATTATAAAAGTTTGACCCGGGAACGACATTTCTAGACAAACTCGACGAATTATCTCTGAAGCTAAGAACGTGGCATAAAAAAAGACTTTTGCTATTTATTACAGATACATTTTGCTATATTAAAAAAAATATAAATTAAAATTTAGGTTTGCGGAGCGAAAACAAAATTAGGAAAGTTTGACCCGGGGAAGTCGCTTCTGGACAAACTCGTCAAATTATCTTCGGAAACTAAGAACGTGGCATAAAAAAAGATTTTGGTGGTTGATTGCAGATACATTGTGCTACATTAAAGAAAATATAAATTAAAATTTGAAGTTGCGGAGAGAATCCAAAATTTGGAATGTTTGAACCAGGGAAGCCATTTGTTGACAATCTCGTCGAATTACCTCGGAAACTAAGAACGTGGCATCAAAAAAGATTTTGGTGTTTGATTGCAGATACATTGTGCTAGATTTAAGAAAATATAAATTAAAATTTCAAGTTGGGGAGCGAAACCAAAATTACGAAAGTTTGACCCGGGGAAGTCGCTTCTGGACAAACTCGTCAAATTTCTTCGGAAACTAAGAACGTGGCATAAAAAAAGATTTTGGTGTTTGATTGCAGATACATTGTGCTACATTAAAAAAAAATTAAATTAAAATTTGAATTTGCGGAGCGAAACCAAAATTACGAAAGTTTGACCCTGGGAAGCCTTTTGTTGACAAACTCGTCAAATTATCTCGGAAACTAAGATCGTGGCTTAAAAAAAGACTTTGGTTTTCGATTGCAGATACATTGGGCTATATTAAAAAAAATATAAATTAAAATTTGAAGTGGCGGAGCGAAACCAAAATTACGAAAGTTTGACCCGGGGAAGCCTTTGGTTGACAAACTCGTCAAATTATCTCGGAAACTAAGAACGTGGCATAAAAAAAGACTTTGGTTTTTGATTGCAGATACATTGGGCTATATTAAAAAAAATATAAATTAAAATTTGATGTGGCGGAGCGAAACCAAAATTAGGAATGTTTGAACCTGGGAAGCCAACTGTTGACAAACCCGTTGAATTATCTCGGAAACTGAAAACGTGGCATAAAAAAAGACTTTGCCTTTTGATTACAGATACATTGTGCTATATTACAAAAATTATAAATTAAAATTTATATTTGAGGAGCGAAAACAAAATTAGGAAAGTTTGACCCGGGGAAGTCGCTACTGGACAAACTCGTCGAATTACTTCGGAAACTAAGAACGTGGCATAAAAAAAGATTTTGGCTTTTGATTGCAGCTACATTGTGCTACATTAAAAAAAATATAAATTAAAATTTATGTTTACGGAGCGAAACCAAAATTAGGAAAGTTTGACCCGGGGAAGCCGTTTCTGGACAAACTCGTCAAATTATCTCGGAAACTAAGAACGTGGCATAAAAAAAGATTTTGATGTTTGATTGCAGATACATTGCGCTACATTAAGGAAAATATGAATTAAAATTTGAGTTTGCGGAGCGAAACCAAAATTAGGAAAGTTTGACCCGGGGAAGTCGCTACTGGACAAACTCGTCAAATTTCTTCGGAAACTAAGAACGTGGCATAAAAAACGATTTTGATGTTTGATTGCAGATACATTGCGCTACATTAAGGAAAATATGAATTAAAATTTGAGTTTGCGGAGCGCAACCAAAATTAGGAAAGTTTGACCCGGGGAAGCCGTTTGTTGACAAACTCGTCAAATTATCTCGGAAACTAAGAACGAGGCATAAAAAAGGATATTGGTGTTTGATTGCAGATACATTGTGCTATATTAAAAAAAATATTAATTAAAATTTGAGTTTGCGAAGCGAAACCAAAATTATGAAAGCTTGACCCGGGGAAGCCTTTTGTTGACAAACTCGTCAAATTATCTCGGAAACTAAGAACGTGGCATAAAAAAAGACTTTGGTTTTTATATGCATTAATGCATTAATATAAGATACATTGTGCTACATTAAAAAATAATATAAATTAAAATTTGAAGTTGCGGAGCGAAACCAAAATTAGGATAGTTTGACCCGGGGAAGCCGTTTGTTGACAAACTCGTCAAATTATCTAGGAAACTAAGAACGTGGCATAAAAAAAGATTTTGGTGGTTGATTGCAGATACATTGTGCTACATTAAAGAAAATATAAATTAAAATTTGAAGTTGCGGAGAGAAACCAAAATTTGGAAAGTTTGACCCGGGGAAGCCGTTTGTTGACAAACTCGTCAAACTATCTCGGAAACTAATAACGTAGCATAATAAAAGATTTTGTTGCAGATACATTGTGCTACATTAAAGAAAATATAATTTAAAGTTTGAAGCTGCGGAGCGAAACCAAAATTACGAAAGTTTGACCCTGGAAAGTCGCTTCTGGACAAACTCGTAAAAATCCCTCGGAAACTAAGACCGTGGCATACAAAAAGATTTTGTTATTTGATTGCAGATACATTGTGCTAGATTAAAGAAAATATAAATTAAAATTTGAAGTTGGGGAGCGAAACCAAAATTACGAAAGTTTGACGCGGGGAACTCGCTTCTGGACAAACTCGTCAAATTTCTTCCGAAACTAAGAACGTGGAATAAAAAAAGATTTTGGTGTTTGATTGCAGATACATTGTGCTAGATTAAAGAAAATATAAATTAAAATTTGAAGTTGGGGAGCGAAACCAAAATTACGAAAGTTTGACGCGGGGAAGTCGCTTCTGGACAAACTCGTTAAATCATCTCGGAAACTAAGAACGTGGCATAAACAAAGGCTTTGGTTTTTGTTGCAGATACACTGTGCTATATTAAATAAATATAAATTAAAATTTTAGTTTGCGGAGCGAAACCAAAATTAGGAAAGTTTGACCCGGGGAAGCCGTTTCTGGACAAACTCGTCAAATTATCTCGGAAACTAAGAACGTGGCATAAAAAAAGATTTTGGTGGTTGATTGCAGATACATTGAGCTACATTAAAGAAAATTTAAATTAAAATTTGAAGTTGCGGAGCGAAACCAAAATTAGGAAAGTTTGACCCCAGGAAGCCGTTTGTTGACAAACTCGTCAAATTATCTCGGAAACTAAGAACGTGGCATAAAAAAAGATTTTGATGTTTGATTGCAGATACATTGCGCTACATTAAGAAAAATATTAATTAAAATTTGAAGTTGCGGAGAGAAACCAAAATTTGTAAAGTTTGACCCGGGGAAGCCGTTTGTTGACAAACTCGTCAAATTATCTCGGAAACTAAGAACGTGGCATAAAAAAAGACTTTGGTTTTTGATTGCAGATACATTGTGCTATATTAAAAAAAATATGAATTAAAATTTGAGTTTGCGGAGCGCAACCAAAATTAGGAAAGTTTGACCCGGGGAAGTAGCTTCTGGACAAACTCGTTAAATTATCTCGGAAACTAAGAACGTGGGATAAAAAAAGACTTTGGTGTTTGATTGCAGATACATTGTGCTACATTTAACAAAATATCAATTAAATTTGAAGTTGCGGAGCGAAACCAAAATTAGGAAAGTTTGACCCGGGGAAGCCGTTTCTGGACAATGTCGTCAAATTACCTCGGAAACTAAGAACGTGGCATAAAAAAAGATTTTGATGTTTGATTGCAGATACATTGCGCTATATTAAGGAAAATATGAATTAAAATTTCAAGTTGGGGAGGGAAACCAAAATTCGGAAAGCTTGACCCGGGAAGCCAGTTGTTGACAATCTCGTCGAATTACTTCGGAAACTAAGAACGTGGCATTAAAAAAGACTTTGGTTTTTATATACATTAATACATTAATATAAGATACATTGTGCTACATTAAAAAATAATATAAATTAAAATTTGAAGTTGCGGAGCGAAACCAAAATTAGGAAAGTTTGACCCCAGGAAGCCGTTTGTTGACAAACTCGTCAAATTATCTCGGAAACTAAGAACGTGGCATAAAAAAAGATTTTGGTGGTTGATTGCAGATACATTGAGCTACATTAAAGAAAATTTAAATTAAAATTTGAAGTTGCGGAGCGAAACCAAAATTAGGAAAGTTTGACCCCAGGAAGCCGTTTGTTGACAAACTCGTCAAATTATCTCGGAAACTAAGAACGTAGCATAATAAAAGATTGCAGATACATTGTGCTAGATTAAAGAAAATATAAATTAAAATTTGAAGTTGCGGAGCGAAACCAAAATTACGAAAGTTTGACCCGGGGAAGCCTTTTGTTGACAAACTTGTCAAATTATCTCGGAAACTAAGAACGTGGCATAAAAAAAGACTTTGGTTTTTGATTGCAGATACATTGGGCTATATTAAAAAAAATATACATTAAAATTTGAGTTTGCGGAGCGAAACCAAAATTAGGAAAGTTTGACCCGGGGAAGTCGCTTCTGGACAAACTCGTCAAATTATCTTCGGAAACTAAGAACGTGGCATAAAAAAAGACTTTGGTTTTTGATTGCAGATACATTGGGCTATATTAAAAAAATATACATTAAAATTTGAGTTTGCGGAGCGAAACCAAAATTACGAAAGTTTGACCCGGGGAAGTCGCTTCTGGACAAACTCGTCAAATTTCTTCGGAAACTAAGAACGTGGCATAAAAAAAGATTTTGGTGGTTGATTGCAGATACATTGTGCTACATTAAAGAAAATATAAATTAAAATTTGAAGTTGCGGAGAGAATCCAAAATTTGGAAAGTTTGACCCGGGGAAGCCGTTTGTTGACAAACTCGTCAAATTACCTCGGAAACTAAGAACGTGGCATAAAAAAAGATTTTGGTGTTTGATTGCAGATACATTGTGCTAGATTTAAAAAAATATAAATTAAAATTTCAAGTTGGCGGAGCGAAACCAAAATTACGAAAGTTTGACCCGGGGAAGTCGCTTCTGGACAAACTCGTCAAATTTCTTCGGAAACTAAGAACGTGGCATAAAAAAAGATTTTGGTGTTTGATTGCAGATACATTGTGCTACATTAAAAAAAATATTAAATTAAAATTTGAATTTGCGGAGCGAAACCAAAATTACGAAAGTTTGACCCTGGGAAGCCTTTTGTTGACAAACTCGTCAAATTATCTCGGAAACTAAGATCGTGGCTTAAAAAAAGACTTTGGTTTTCGATTGCAGATACATTGGGCTATATTAAAAAAAATATAAATTAAAATTTGAAGTGGCGGAGCGAAACCAAAATTACGAAAGTTTGACCCGGGGAAGCCTTTGGTTGACAAACTCGTCGAATTATCTCGGAAACTGAGGAATTGGCCTAAAAAAAAACTTCGGTTTTGGATTGCAGATACATTGTGCAATATTAAAACAAATATAAATTAAAATTTGAAGTTGGGGAGCGAAACCAAAATTACGAAAGTTTGACCCGGGGAAGTCGCTACTGGACAAACTCGTCAAATTTCTTCGGAAACTAAGAACGTGGAATAAAAAAAGATTTTGGTGTTTGATTGCAGATACATTGTGCTAAATTAAAAAAAATATAAATTAAATTTAGGTTTGCGGAGCGAAACCAAAATTAGGAAAGTTTGACCCGGGGAAGCCGTTTCTGGACAATGTCGTCAAATTACCTCGGAAACTAAGAACGTGGCATAAAAAAAGATTTTGATGTTTGATTGCAGATACATTGCGCTATATTAAGGAAAATATAAATTAAAATTTCAAGTTGGCGGAGCGAAACCAAAATTACGAAAGTTTGACCCGGGGAAGTCGCTACTGGACAAACTCGTCAAATTTCTTCGGAAACTAAGAACGTGGAATAAAAAAAGATTTTGGTGTTTGATTGCAGATACATTGTGCTAGATTAAAGAAAATATAAATTAAATTTGAGTTTGCGGAGCGAAACCAAAATTTGGAAAGTTTGACCCGGGGAAGCCGTTTCTGGACAAACTCGTCAAATTATCTCGGAAACTAAGAACGTAGCATAAAAAAGGATATTGGTGTTTGATTGCAGATACATTGTGCTATATTAAAAAAAATATTAATTAAAATTTGAGTTTGCGAAGCGAAACCAAAATTATGAAAGCTTGACCCGGGGAAGCCTTTTGGTGACCACCTCGTCAACTTATCTCGGAAACGAAGAACGTGGCCTAAAAAAAGACTTTGGTTTTTATATACATTAATACATTAATATAAGATACATTGTGCTACATTAAAAAATAATATAAATTAAAATTTGAAGTTGCGGAGCGAAACCAAAATTAGGATAGTTTGACCCGGGGAAGCAATTTGTTGAAAAACTCGTCGAATTATCTGGGAAACTAAGAACGTGGCTTAAAAAAATAGTTTGGCGTTTGATTAAAGATACATTTTCCTACATTAAAAAAAATATAATTTAAAATTTGAAGTTGCGGAGAGAAACCAAAATTTGGAAAGTTTGACCCGGGGAAGCCGTTTGTTGACAAACTCGTCAAACTATCTCGGAAACTAATAACGTAGCATAATAAAAGATTGCAGATACATTGTGCTACATTAAAGAAAATATAAATTAAAGTTTGAAGCTGCGGAGCGAAACCAAAATTAGGAAAGTTTGACCCGGGGAAGTCGCTTCTGGACAAACTCGTTAAATTACCTCGGAAACTCAGAACGTGGCATAAAAAAAGAGTTTGTTATTTGATTGCAGATACATTGTGCTAGATTAAAGAAAATATAAATTAAAATTTGAAGTTGGGGAGCGAAACCAAAATTACGAAAGTTTGACGCGGGGAACTCGCTTCTGGACAAACTCGTCAAATTTCTTCCGAAACTAAGAACGTGGAATAAAAAAAGATTTTGGTGTTTGATTGCAGATACATTGTGCTAGATTAAAGAAAATATAAATTAAAATTTGAAGTTGGGGAGCGAAACCAAAATTACGAAAGTTTGACGCGGGGAAGTCGCTTCTGGACAAACTCGTTAAATCATCTCGGAAACTAAGAACGTGGCATAAACAAAGGCTTTGGTTTTTGTTGCAGATACACTGTGCTATATTAAATAAATATAAATTAAAATTTTAGTTTGCGGAGCGAAACCAAAATTAGGAAAGTTTGACCCGGGGAAGCCGTTTCTGGACAAACTCGTCAAATTATCTCGGAAACTAAGAACGTGGCATAAAAAAAGATTTTGATGTTTGATTGCAGATACATTGCGCTACATTAAGGAAAATATGAATTAAAATTTGAGTTTGCGGAGCGCAACCAAAATTAGGAAAGATATGACCCGGGGAAGCCGTTTGTTGACAAACTCGTCAAATTATCTCGGAAACTAAGAACGGGGATAAAAAAAGACGTTGGTTTTTGATTGCAGATACATTGTGCTACATTAATGAAAATTTAAATTAAAATTTGAAGTTGCGGAGAGAAACCAAAATTTGGAAAGTTTGACCCGGGGAAGCCGTTTCTGGACAAAGTCGTCAAATTATCTCGGAAACTAAGAACGTGGCATAAACAAAGGCTTTGGTTTTTGTTGCAGATACACTGTGCTATATTAATAAAAATATTAATTAAAATTGTCGTTTGCGGAGCGAAACCAAAATTAGGAAAGTTTGACCCGGGGAAGTCGCTTCTGGACAAACTCGTTAAATTATCTCGGAAACTAAGAACGGGCATAAAAAAAGACTTTGGTTTTTGATTGCAGATACATTGTGCTATATTAAAAAAATATAAATTAAATTTTGAGTTTGCGGAGCGGAACCAAAATTAGGAAAGTTTGACCCGGGGAAGTCGCTTCTGGACCAACTCGTCCAATTATCTCGGAACCTCCGACCGTGGCATAAAAAAAGACTTTGGTTTTTGATTGCAGATACATTGGGCTATATTAAAAAAAATATAAATTAAAATTTGATGTGGCGGAGCGAAACCAAAATTACGAAAGTTTGACCCGGGGAAGCCTTTGGTTGACAAACTCGTCAAATTATCTCGGAAACTGAGAACGTGGCATAAAAAAAGACTTCGGTTTTTGATTGCAGATACATTGGGCTATATTAAAAAAAATATAAATTAAAATTTGAAGTTGGGGAGCGAAACCAAAATTACGAAAGTTTGACCCGGGGAAGTCGCTACTGGACAAACTCGTCAAATTTCTTCGGAAACTAAGAACGTGGAATAAAAAAAGATTTTGGTGTTTGATTGCAGATACATTGTGCTAGATTAAAAAAAATATAAATTCAAATTTGAGTTTGCGGAGCGAAACCAAAATTAGGAAAGTTTGACCCGGGGAAGCCGTTTCTGGACAAACTCGTCAAATTATCTCGGAAACTAAGAACGTGGCATAAAAAAAGATTTTGATGTTTGATTGCAGATACATTGCGCTATATTAAGGAAAATATGAATTAAAATTTCAAGTTGGGGAGCGAAACCAAAATTACGAAAGTTTGACCCGGGGAAGTCGCTACTGGACAAACTCGTCAAATTTCTTCGGAAACTAAGAACGTGGAATAAAAAAAGATTTTGGTGTTTGATTGCAGATACATTGTGCTAGATTAAAGAAAATATAAATTAAATTTGAGTTTGCGGAGCGAAACCAAAATTAGGAAAGTTTGACCCGGGGAAGCCGTTTGTTGACAAACTCGTCAAATTATCTCGGAAACTAAGAACGTAGCATAAAAAAGGATATTGGTGTTTGATTGCAGATACATTGTGCTATATTAAAAAAAATATTAATTAAAATTTGAGTTTGCGAAGCGAAACCAAAATTATGAAAGCTTGACCCGGGGAAGCCTTTTGTTGACAAACTCGTCAAATTATCTCGGAAACTAAGAACTTGGCATAAAAAAAGACTTTGGTTTTTATATACATTAATACATTAATATAAGATACATTGTGCTACATTAAAAAATAATATAAATTAAAATTTGAAGTTGCGGAGCGCAACCAAAATTAGGAAAGTTTGACCCGGGGAAGCCGTTTGTTGACAAACTCGTCAAATTATCTCGGAAACTAAGAACGTGGCATAAAAAACGATTTTGATGTTTGATTGCAGATACATTGCGCTACATTAAGGAAAATATGAATTAAAATTTGAAGTTGCGGAGAGAAACCAAAATTTGGAAAGTTTGACCCGGGAAGCCGTTTGTTGACAAACTCGTCAAACTATCTCGGAAACTAATAACGTAGCATAATAAAAGATTGCAGATACATTGTGCTAGATTAAAGAAAATATAAATTAAAATTTGAAGTTGCGGAGCGAAACCAAAATTACGAAAGATTGACCCGCGGAAGCCTTTTGTTGACAAACTCGTCAAATTATCTCGGAAACTAAGAACGTGGCATAAAAAAAGACTTTGGTTTTTGATTGCAGATACATTGGGCTATATTAGAAAAAATATACATTAAAATTTGAGTTTGCGGAGCGAAACCAAAATTAGGAAAGTTTGACCCGGGGAAGTCGCTTCTGGACAAACTCGTCAAATTTCTTCGGAAACTAAGAACGTGGCATAAAAAAAGACTTTGGTTTTTGATTGCAGATACATTGGGCTATATTAAAAAAAATATACATTAAAATTTGAGTTTGCGGAGCGAAACCAAAATTACGAAAGTTTGACCCGGGGAAGTCGCTTCTGGACAAACTCGTCAAATTTCTTCGGAAACTAAGAACGTGGCATAAAAAAAGATTTTGGTGGTTGATTGCAGATACATTGTGCTACATTAAAGAAAATATAAATTAAAATTTGAAGTTGCGGAGAGAATCCAAAATTTGGAAAGTTTGACCCGGGGAAGCCGTTTGTTGACAAACTCGTCAAATTACCTCGGAAACTAAGAACGTGGCATAAAAAAAGATTTTGGTGTTTGATTGCAGATACATTGTGCTAGATTTAAGAAAATATAAATTAAAATTTCAAGTTGGGGAGCGAAACCAAAATTACGAAAGTTTGACCCGGGGAAGTCGCTTCTGGACAAACTCGTCAAATTTCTTCGGAAACTAAGAACGTGGCATAAAAAAAGATTTTGGTGTTTGATTGCAGATACATTGTGCTACATTAAAAAAAAATTAAATTAAAATTTGAATTTGCGGAGCGAAACCAAAATTACGAAAGTTTGACCCTGGGAAGCCTTTTGTTGACAAACTCGTCAAATTATCTCGGAAACTAAGATCGTGGCTTAAAAAAAGACTTTGGTTTTCGATTGCAGATACATTGGGCTATATTAAAAAAAATATAAATTAAAATTTGAAGTGGCGGAGCGAAACCAAAATTACGAAAGTTTGACCCGGGGAAGCCTTTGGTTGACAAACTCGTCAAATTATCTCGGAAACTAAGAACGTGGCATAAAAAAAGACTTTGGTTTTTGATTGCAGATACATTGGGCTATATTAAAAAAAATATAAATTAAAATTTGATGTGGCGGAGCGAAACCAAAATTACGAAAGTTTGACCCGGGGAAGCCTTTGGTTGACAAACTCGTCAAATTATCTCGGAAACTGAGAACGTGGCATAAAAAAAGACTTCGGTTTTTGATTGCAGATACATTGGGCTATATTAAAAAAAATATAAATTAAAATTTGAAGTTGGGGAGCGAAACCAAAATTACGAAAGTTTGACCCGGGGAAGTCGCTACTGGACAAACTCGTCAAATTTCTTCGGAAACTAAGAACGTGGAATAAAAAAAGATTTTGGTGTTTGATTGCAGATACATTGTGCTAGATTAAAAAAAATATAAATTAAATTTGAGTTTGCGGAGCGAAACCAAAATTAGGAAAGTTTGACCCGGGGAAGCCGTTTCTGGACAACCTCGTCAAATTATCTCGGAAACTAAGAACGTGGCATAAAAAAAGATTTTGATGTTTGATTGCAGATACATTGCGCTATATTAAGGAAAATAGAAATTAAAATTTCAAGTTGGGGAGCGAAACCAAAATTACGAAAGTTTGACCCGGGGAAGTCGCTACTGGACAAACTCGTCAAATTTCTTCGGAAACTAAGAACGTGGAATAAAAAAAGATTTTGGTGTTTGATTGCAGATACATTGTGCTAGATTAAAGAAAATATAAATTAAATTTGAGTTTGCGGAGCGAAACCAAAATTAGGAAAGTTTGACCCGGGGAAGCCGTTTCTGGACAATCTCGTGAAATTATCTCGGAAACTAAGAACGTGGCATAAAAAAAGATTTTGATGTTTGATTGCAGATACATTGCGCTATATTAAGGAAAATATAAATTAAAATTTCAAGTTGGGGAGCGAAACCAAAATTACGAAAGTTTGACCCGGGGAAGTCGCTACTGGACAAACTCGTCAAATTTCTTCGGAAACTAAGAACGTGGAATAAAAAAAGATTTTGGTGTTTGATTGCAGATACATTGTGCTAGATTAAAGAAAATATAAATTAAAATTTGAAGTTGGGGAGCGAAACCAAAATTAGGAAAGTTTGACCCGGGGAAGTCGCTTCTGGACAAACTCGTCAAATTTCTTCGGAAACTAAGAACGTGGAATAAAAAAAGGTTTGGTGTTTGATTGCAGATACATTGTGCTAGATTAAAGAAAATATAAATTAAAATTTGAAGTTGGGGAGCGAAACCAAAATTAGGAAAGTTTGACCCGGGGAAGTCGCTTCTGGACAAACTCGTCAAATTATCTCGGAAACTAAGAACGTGGCATAAAAAAAGATTTTGATGTTTGATTGCAGATACATTGCGCTACATTAAGGAAAATATGAATTAAAATTTGAGTTTGCGGAGCGAAACCAAAATTAGGAAAGATATGACCCGGGAAAGCCGTTTCTGGACAAACTCGTCAAATTATCTCGGAAACTAAGAACGTGGCATAAAAAAGACTTTGGTTTTTGATTGCAGATACATTGTGCTAGATTAAAGAAAATATAAATTAAATTTTGAGTTTGCGGAGCGAAACCAAAATTACGAAAGTTTGACCCGGGGAAGCCTTTTGTTGACAAACTCGTCAAATTATCTCGGAAACTAAGAACGTGTCATAAAAAAAGACTTTGGTTTTTGATTGCAGATACATTGGGCTATATTAAAAAAAATATAAATTAAAATTTAAAATTACGAAAGTTTGACCCGGGGAAGCCTTTGGTTGACAAACTCGTCAAATTACCTCGGAAACTAAGAACGTGGCATAAAAAAAGATTTTGGTGTTTGATTGCAGATACATTGTGCTAGATTAAAGAAAATATAAATTAAAATTTCAAGTTGGGGAGCGAAACCAAAATTACGAAAGTTTGACCCGGGGAAGTTGCTACTGGACAAACTCGTCAAATTTCTTCGGAAACTAAGAACGTGGAATAAAAAAAGGTTTGGTGTTTGATTGCAGATACATTGTGCTAGATTAAAGAAAATATAAATTAAAATTTGAAGTTGGGGAGCGAAACCAAAATTAGGAAAGTTTGACCCGGGGAAGTCGCTTCTGGACAAACTCGTTAAATTAACTCGGAAACTAAGAACGGGCATAAAAAAAGACTTTGGTTTTTGATTGCAGATACATTGGGCTATATTAAAAAAAATATAAATTAAAATTTGAAGTGGCGGAGCGAAACCAAAATTACGAAAGTTTGACCCGGGGAAGCCTTTTGTTGACAAACTCGTCAAATTATCTCGGAACCTAAGAACGTGACATAAAAAAAGATTTTGATGTTTGATTGCAGATACATTGCGCTATATTAAGGAAAATATGAATTAAAATTTGAGTTTGCGGAGCGAAACCAAAATTAGGAAAGTTTGACCCGGGGAAGCCGTTTCTGGACAAACTCGTCAAATTATCTCGGAAACTAAGAACGTGGCATAAAAAAGACTTAGGTTTTTGATTGCAGATACATTGTGCTAGATTAAAGAAAATATAAATTAAATTTTGAGTTTGCGGAGCGAAACCAAAATTACGAAAGTTTGACCCGGGGAAGCCTTTTGTTGACAAACTCGTCAAATTATCTCGGAAACTAAGAACGTGTCATAAAAAAAGACTTTGGTTTTTGATTGCAGATACATTGGGCTATATTAAAAAAAATATAAATTAAAATTTGAAGTGGCGGAGCGAAACCAAAATTACGAAAGTTTGACCCGGGGAAGCCTTTGGTTGACAAACTCGTCAAATTATCTCGGAAACTAAGAACGTGGCATAAAAAAAGACTTTGGTTTTTGATTGCAGATACATTGGGCTATATTAAAAAAAATATAAATTAAAATTTGAAGTGGCGGAGCGAAACCAAAATTACGAAAGTTTGACCCAGGGAAGCCGTTTGTTGACAAACTCGTCAAATTATCTCGGAAACTAAGAACGAGGCATAAAAAAAGACTTTGGTTTTTGATTGCAGATACATTGTGCTATATTAAAAAATATATAAATTAAAATTTGAGTTTGCTGAGCGAAACCAAAATTAGGAAAGTTTGACCCGGGGAAGCCGTTTCTGGACAAAGTCGTCAAATTATCTCGGAAACTAAGAACGTGGCATAAAAAAAGATTTTGGTGTTTGATTGCAGATACATTGCGCTATATTAAGGAAAATATGAATTAAAATTTCAAGTTGGGGAGCGAAACCAAAATTACGAAAGTTTGACCCGGGGAAGTTGCTACTGGACAAACTCGTCAAATTTCTTCGGAAACTAAGAACGTGGAATAAAAAAAGGTTTGGTGTTTGATTGCAGATACATTGTGCTAGATTAAAGAAAATATAAATTAAAATTTGAAGTTGGGGAGCGAAACCAAAATTAGGAAAGTTTGACCCGGGGAAGTCGCTTCTGGACAAACTCGTTAAATTAACTCGGAAACTAAGAACGGGCATAAAAAAAGACTTTGGTTTTTGATTGCAGATACATTGGGCTATATTAAAAAAAATATAAATTAAAATTTGAAGTGGCGGAGCGAAACCAAAATTACGAAAGTTTGACCCGGGGAAGCCTTTTGTTGACAAACTCGTCAAATTATCTCGGAACCTAAGAACGTGACATAAAAAAAGATTTTGATGTTTGATTGCAGATACATTGCGCTATATTAAGGAAAATATGAATTAAAATTTGAGTTTGCGGAGCGAAACCAAAATTAGGAAAGTTTGACCCGGGGAAGCCGTTTCTGGACAAACTCGTCAAATTATCTCGGAAACTAAGAACGAGGCATAAAAAAAGACTTTGGTTTGTGGTTGCAGATACATTGTGCTAGATTAAAGAAAATATAAATTAAATTTTGAGTTTGCGGAGCGAAACCAAAATTACGAAAGTTTGACCCGGGGAAGCCTTTTGTTGACAAACTCGTCAAATTATCTCGGAAACTAAGAACGTGTCATAAAAAAAGACTTTGGTTTTTGATTGCAGATACATTGGGCTATATTAAAAAAAATATAAATTAAAATTTGAAGTGGCGGAGCGAAACCAAAATTACGAAAGTTTGACCCGGGGAAGCCTTTTGTTGACAAACTCGTCAAATTATCTCGGAAACTAAGAACGTGGCATAAAAAAAGACTTTGGATTTTGATTGCAGATACATTGGGCTATATTAAAAAAAATATAAATTAAAATTTGAGTTTGCGGATCGAAACCAAAATTAGGAAAGTTTGACCCGGGGAAGCCGTTTCTGGACAAACTCGTCAAATTATCTCGGAAACTAAGAACGTGGCATAAAAAAAGATTTTGATGTTTGATTGCAGATACATTGCGCTATATTAAGGAAAATATGAATTAAAATTTCAAGTTGGGGAGCGAAACCAAAATTACGAAAGTTTGACCCGGGGAAGTCGCTACTGGACAAACTCGTCAAATTTCGTCGGAAACTAAGAACGTGGAATAAAAAAAGATTTTGGTGTTTGATTGCAGATACATTGTGCTAGATTAAAGAAAATATAAATTAAATTTGAGTTTGCGGAGCGAAACCAAAATTAGGAAAGTTTGACCCGGGGAAGCCGTTTCTGGACAATCTCGTGAAATTATCTCGGAAACTAAGAACGTGGCATAAAAAAAGATTTTGATGTTTGATTGCAGATACATTGTTCTAGATTAAAGAAAATATAAATTAAAATTTCAAGTTGGGGAGCGAAACCAAAATTACGAAAGTTTGACCCGGGGAAGTCGCTACTGGACAAACTCGTCAAATTTCTTCGGAAACTAAGAACGTGGAATAAAAAAAGATTTTGGTGTTTGATTGCAGATACATTGTGCTAGATTAAAGAAAATATAAATTAAAATTTCAAGTTGGGGAGCGAAACCAAAATTAGGAAAGTTTGACCCGGGGAAGTCGCTTCTGGACAAACTCGTCAAATTTCTTCGGAAACTAAGAACGTGGAATAAAAAAAGGTTTGGTGTTTGATTGCAGATACTTTGTGCTAGATTAAAGAAAATATAAATTAAAATTTGAAGTTGCGGAGCGAAACCAGAATTAGGAAAGTTTGACCCGGGGAAGCCGTTTCTGGACAAAGTCGTCAAATTATCTCGGAAACTAAGAACGTGGCATAAACAAAGATTTTGATGTTTGATTGCAGATACATTGCGCTATATTAAGGAAAATATGAATTAAAATTTGAGTTTGCGGAGCGCAACCAAAATTAGGAAAGTTTGACCGGGGGAATCCGTTTCTGGACAATCTCGGCAAATTATCTCGGAAACTAAGCACGTGGCATAAACAAAGGCTTTGGTTTTTGGTGCAGATACACTGTGCTATATTAAATAGATATAAATTAAAATTTTAGTTTGCGGAGCGAAACCAAAATTAGGAAAGTTTGAACCGGGGAAGCCGTTTTTTGTCAAACTCGTCAAATTATCTCGGAAACTAAGAACGTGGCATAAAAAAAGGCTTTGGTTTTTGTTGCAGATACATTGCGCTATATTAAAAAAAATATAAATTAAAATTTAAAATTACGAAAGTTTGACCCGGGGAAGCCTTTGGTTGACAAACTCGTCAAATTACCTCAGAAACTAAGAACGTGGCATAATAGAAGATTTTGGTGGTTGATTGCAGATACATTGGGCTAGAGTAAAGAAACTATAAATTAAAATTTCAAGTTGGGGAGCGAAACCAAAATTACGAAAGTTTGACCCGGGGAAGTCGCTACTGGACAAACTCGTCAAATTTCTTCGGAAACTAAGAACGTGGAATAAAAAAAGGTTTGGTGTTTGATTGCAGATACATTGTGCTAGATTAAAGAAAATATAAATTAAAATTTGAAGTTGGGGAGCGAAACCAAAATTAGGAAAGTTTGACCCGGGGAAGTCGCTTCTGGACAAACTCGTTAAATTAACTCGGAAACTAAGAACGGGCATAAAAAAAGACTTTGGTTTTTGATTGCACATACATTGGGCTATATTAAAAAAATATAAATTAAAATTTGAAGTGGCGGAGCGAAACCAAAATTACGAAAGTTTGACCCGGGGAAGCCTTTTGTTGACAAACTCGTCAAATTATCTCGGAACCTAAGAACGTGACATAAAAAAAGATTTTGATGTTTGATTGCAGATACATTGCGCTACATTAAGGAAAATATGAATTAAAATTTGAGTTTGCGGAGCGAAACCAAAATTAGGAAAGTTTGACCCGGGGAAGCCGTTTCTGGACAAACTCGTCAAATTATCTCGGAAACTAAGAACGTGGCATAAAAAAGACTTTGGTTTTTGATTGCAGATACATTGTGCTAGATTAAAGAAAATATAAATTAAATTTTGAGTTTGCGGAGCGAAACCAAAATTACGAAAGTTTGACCCGGGGAAGCCTTTTGTTGACAAACTCGTCAAATTATCTCGGAAACTAAGAACGTGTCATAAAAAAAGACTTTGGTTTTTGATTGCAGATACATTGGGCTATATTAAAAAAAATATAAATTAAAATTTGAAGTGGCGGAGCTGAAACCAAAATTACGAAAGTTTGACCCGGGGAAGCCCTTTGGTTGACAAACTCACAAATTATCTCGGAAACTAAGAACGTGGCATAAAAAAAGACTTTGGTTTTTGATTGCAGATACATTGGGCTATATTAAAAAAACATATAAATGAAAATTTAGGTTTGCGGAGCGAAAACAAAATTAGGAAAGTTTGACCTGGGGAAGTCATTTGTTGACAAACTCGTCGAATTATTTCGGAAACTAAGAACGTGGCATAAAAAAATACTTTGCCTTTTGATTACAGATACATTGGGCTATATTACAAAAATATAAATTAAATTTGAGTTTGCGGAGCGAAACCAACATTAGGAAAGTTTGACCCGGGGAAGCCGTTTGTGGACAATCTCGTCAAATTATCTCGGAAACTAAGAACGTGGCATAAAAAAAGATTTTGATGTTTGATTGCAGATACATTGCGCTATATTAAGGAAAATATAAATTAAAATTTCAAGTTGGGGAGCGAAACCAAAATTACGAAAGTTTGACCCGGGGAAGTCGCTACTGGACAAACTCGTCAAATTTCTTCGGAAACTAAGAACGTGGAATAAAAAAAGATTTTGGTGTTTGATTGCAGATACATTGTGCTAGATTAAAGAAAATATAAATTAAATTTTGAGTTTGCGGAGCGAAACCAAAATTAGGAAAGTTTGACCCGGGGAAGTCGCTACTGGACAAACTCGTCAAATTTCTTCGGAAACTAAGAACGTGGAATAAAAAAAGATTTTGGTACGTTTGATTGCAGATACATTGTGCTAGATTAAAGAAAATATAAATTAAATTTTGAGTTTGCGGAGCGAAACCAAAATTAGGAAAGCTCGACCCGGGGACGCCGTTTCTGGACAAACTCGTTAAATTATCTCGGAAACTATGAACGGGCATAAAAAAAGACTTTTGGTTTTTGATTGCAGATACATTGTGCTATATTAAAAAAATATAAATTAAATTTTGAGTTTGCGGAGCGGAAACCAAAAATTAGGAAAGTTTGACTCCGGGGACGCCGTTTCTGGACAAACTCGTCAAATTATCTCGGAAACTAAGAACGTGGCATCAAAAAAGATTTTGATGTTTGATTGCAGATACATTGTGCTAGATTTAAAGAAAAATATAAATTAAAATTTGAAGTTAGGGAGCGAAACCAAAATTACGAAAGTTTGACCCGGTTTTTTGTTGACAAACTCGTCAAATTATCTCGGAAACTAAGAACGTGTCATAAAAAAAGAATTTTGGTTTTGATTGCAGATACATTGGGCTATATTAAAAAAAATATAAATTAAAAATTTAAAAAATTACGAAAGTTTGACCCGGGGAAGTCGCTACTGGACAAACTCGTCAAATTTCTTCGGAAACTAAGAACGTGGAATAAAAAAATATTTGGGTGTTTTATTTCAGATCCATTGTGCTACATTTAAGAAAATATAAATTAAAAATTTGAAGTTGGGGAGCGAAACCAAAATTAGGAAAGTTTGACCCGGGGAAGTCGCTTCTGGACAAACTCGTCAAATTTCTTCGGAAACTAAGAACGTGGAATAAAAAAAGGTTTGGTGTTTGATTGCAGATACATTGTGCTAGATTAAAGAAAATATAAATTAAAATTTGAAGTTGGGGAGCGAAACTAAAATTAGAAAAAGTTTGACCCGGGGAAGTCGCTTCTGGACAAAGTCGTCAAATTAACTCGGAAACTAAGAACGTGACATAAAAAAAGATTTTGATGTTTGATTGCAGATACATTGGGCTATATTAAAAAAAATATACTAAAATTTGAGTTTGCGGAGCGAAACCAAAATTTAGGAAAGTTTGACCCGGGGAAGCCGTTTCTGGACAATCTCGTCAAATTATCTCGGAAACTAAGAACGTGGCATAAAAAAGACTTTGGGTTTTTTGATTGCAGATACATTAAAGTTGTAGATTAAAGAAAATATAAATTAAATTTTGAGTTTGCGGAGCGAAACCAAAATTACGAAAGTTTGACCTGGGGAAGCCTTTTGTTGACAAAGTCGTCAAATTATCTCGGAAACTAAGAACGTGTCATAAAAAAAGACTTTGGTTTTTGATTGCAGATACATTGAGCTATATTAAAAAAAAAAATAAATTAAAATTTAAAATTACGAAAGTTTGACCCGGGGAAGCCTTTGGTTGACAAACTCGTCAAATTACCTCGGAAACTAAGAACGTGGCATAAAAAAAGATTTTGGTGTTTGATTGCAGATACATTGTGCTAGATTAAAGAAAAATATAAATTAAAATTTCAAGGTTAGGGAGCGAAACTAAAATTACGAAAGTTTGACCCGGGGAAGTCGCTACTGGACAAACTCGTCAAATTTCTTCGGAAACTAAGAACGTGGAATAAAAAAAGGTTTGGTGTTTGATTGCAGATACATTGTGCTAGATTAAAGAAAATATAAATTAAAATTTGAAGTTGGGGAGCGAAACCAAAATTAGGAAAGTCGACCCGGGGAAGTCGCTTCTGGACAAACTCGTTAAATTAACTCGGAAACTAAGAACGGGCATAAAAAAAGACTTTGGTTTTTGATTGCAGATACATTGGGCTATATTAAAAAAAATATAAATTAAAATTTGAAGTGGTGGAGCGAAACCAAAATTACGGGAAAGTTTGACCCGGGGAAGCCTTTTGTTGACAAACTCGTCAAATTATCTCGGAATCTAAGAACGTGATACATAAAAAAAGATTTTGATGTTTGATTGCAGATACATTGGGCTATATTAAAAAAATATAAATTAAAATTTGAGTTTGAAGGAGCGAAACCAAAATTAGGAAAGTTTGTCCCGGGGAAGCCGTTTCTGGACAATCTCGTAAAATTATCTCGGAAACTAAGAACGTGGCATAAAAAAGATTTTTGGTTTTTGATTGCAGATACATTGTGCTAGATTAAAGAAAATATAAATTAAATTTTGAGTTTGCGTCGGGAAACCAAATTTAGGAAATTTTGACCCGGGGAAGCCCTTTGTTGACAAACTCGTCAAATTATCTCGGAAACTAAGAACGTAACATAAAAAAAGACTTTGGTTTTTGATTGCAGATACATTGGGCTATATTAAAAAAAAATATAAATTAAAATTTGGAAGTGGCGGAGCGGAAACCAAACATGAAAAAGTTTTGACCCGGGGAAGCCTTTGCAGGTTGACAAACTCGTCAAATTATCTCGGAAACTAAGAACGTGGCATAAAAAAAGACTTTGGTTTTTGATTGCAGATACATTGGGCTATATTAAAAGAAATATAAATTAAAATGTGAAGTGGCGGAGCGAAACCAAAATTAGGAAAGTTTGAACCTGGGAAGCCATTTGTTGACAAACCCGTTGAATTATCTCGGAAACTAAGAACGTGGCATCAAAAAGACTAGCTTTAGATCACAGTTAAATTGTGCTACATTAAAAAAAATATAAATTAAATTTAGGTTTGCGGAGCGAAAACAAAATTAGGAAAGTTTGACCTGGGGAAGCCGTTTATGGACAATCTCGTCAAATTATCTCCGAAACTAAGAACGTGGCATAAAAAAAGATTTTGATGTTTGATTGCAGATACATTGAAGCATTAAAGAAAATATAAATTAAAATTTCAAGTTGGGGAGCGAAACCAAAATTACGAAAGTTTGACCCGGGGAAGTCGCTACTGGACAAACTCGTCAAATTTCTTCGGAAACTAAGAACGTGGAATAAAAAAAGATTTTGGTGTTTGATTGTGATACATTGTGCTAGATTAAAGAAAATATAAATTAAATTTTTGAGCTTGCGGAGCGAAACCAAAATTAGGAAAGTTTGACCCGGGGAAGTCGCTACTGGACAAACTCGTCAAATTTCTTCGGAAACTAAGAACGTGGAATAAAAAAAGATTTTGGTGTTTGATTGCAGATACATTGTGCTAGATTAAAGAAAATATAAATTAAATTTTGAGTTTCAGGAGCGAAACTAAAATTAGGAAAGTTTGACTCCGGGGACGCCGTTTCTGGACAAACTCGTTAAATTATCTCGGAAACTATGAACGGGCATAAAAAAAGACTTTGGTTTTTGATTGCAGATACATTGTGCTATATTAAAAAAATATAAATTAAATTTTGAGTTTGCGGAGCGAAACCAAAAATTAGGAAAGTTTGACCCGGGGACGCCGTTTCTGGACAAACTCGTCAAATTATCTCCGAATCTAAGAACGTGGCATCAAAAAAGATTTTGATGTTTGATTGCAGATACATTGTGCTAGATTAAAGAAAATATAAATTAAAATTTGAAGTTGGGGAGCGAAACTAAAATTAGGAAATTTTGACCCGGGGAAGTCGCTTCTGGACAAACTCGTTAAATTATCTCGGAAACTATGAACGGGCATAAAAAAAGACTTTTGGTTTTTGATTGCAGATACATTGTGCTATATTAAAAAAATATAAATTAAATTTTGAGTTTGCGGAGCGGAAACCAAAATTAGGAAAGTTTGACCCGGGGACGCCGTTTCTGGACAACCTCGTCGAATTATCTTGTAAACTAAGAACGTGGCATCAAAAAAGATTTTGATGTTTGATTGCAGATACATTGTGCTACATTAAAAAAAAATATAAATTAAAATTTAAAGTTGCGGAGCGAAACCAAAATTAGGGAAAGTTAGACCCGGGGAAGTGGCTTCTGGAAAAACTCGTCAAATTTCTTCGGAAACTAAGAACGTGGCATAAAAAAAGATTTTGGTGTGTTTGATTGCAGATACATTGTGCTACATTAAAAAAAAATTTTAATTAAAATTTGAATTTGCGGAGCGAAACCAAAAATTACGAAAGTTTTAATCTGGGAAGCCTTTTGTTGACAAACTCGTCAAATTATCTCGGAAACTAAGAACGGGGTATAAAAAAAGACTTTTGGTTTTTGATTGCAGATACATTGGGCTATATTAAAAAAAATATAAATTAAAATTTAGCTTTGCGGAGCGAAACTAAAATTAGGAAAGTTTGGACCCGGGGAAGTCGCTTCTGGACAAACTCGTCAAATTTCTTCGGAAACTAAGAACGTGGCATAAAAAAAGATTTTTTGGTGTTTTGATTGCAGATACATTGTGCTACATTAAAAAAAAATTTTAATTAAAAATTTGAATTTGCGGAGCGAAACCAAAATTAGGAAAGTTTGACATGGGGAAGCCATATGTTGAAAAACTCGACTCATTATCTAGAAAACTAAGAACGTGGCATTAAAAAAGATTTTGGTGTTTGATTGCAGTATACATTGTGCTAGATTAAAGAAAATATAAATTAAAATTTCAAGTTGGGGAGCGAAACCAAAATTACGAAAAAATTTGACCCGGGGAAGTCGCTTCTGGACAAACTCGTCAAATTATCTCGGAAACTAAGAACGGGCATAAAAAAAGACTTTGGTGTTTGATTGCAGATACATTGTGCTATATTAAAAAAATTATTAATTAAAATTTAGCTTTGCGGAGCGAAAACAAAATTAGGAAAGTTTGACCTGGGGAAGCCGTTTCTGGACAATCTCGTCAAATTATTCCTGAAACTAATAACGTAGCATAAAAAAAGATTGCAGATACATTGTGCTACATTAAAAAAAAAAAATTAAAATTTCAAGTTGCGGAGCGAAACCAAAATTTGGAAAGTTTGACCTGGGGAAGCCGTTTGTTGACAAACTCGTCAAATTATCTGGGAAACTAAGAACGTGGCATGTAAAAAGATTTTGGTGGTTGATTGTAAGATACATTGTGCTACATTAACGAAAATATAAATTAAAATTTGAAGTTGCGGAGAGAATCCAAAATTTGGAAAGTTTGACCCGGGGAAGCCGTTTGTTGACAAACTTGTCAAATTACCTCGGAAACTAAGAACGTGGCATAAAAAAAGATTTTGGTGTTTGATTGCAGATACATTGTGCTAGATTAAAAGAAAATATAAATTAAAATTTCAAGTTGGGGAGAGCGAAACCAAAATTACGAAAGTTTGACCCGGGGAAGTCGCTTCTGGACAAACTCGTCAAATTTCTTCGGAAACTAAGAACGTGGCATAAAAAAAGGTTTTGGTGTTTGATTGCAGATACATTGTGCTACATTTAAAAAAAAATTAAATTAAAATTTGAATTTGCGGAGCGAAACCAAAATTACGAAAGTTTGACCTGGGGAAGCCTTTTTGTTGACAAACTCGTCAAATTATCTCGGAAACTAAGATCGTGGCATAAAAAAAGACTTTGATTTTTGATTGCAGATACATTGGGCTATATTAAAAAAAAATATAAATTAAAATTTGAAGTGGTGGAGCGAAACCAAAATTACGAAAGTTTGACCCGGGGAAGCCTTTGGTTGACAAACTCGTCAAATTATCTCGGAAACTAAGAACGTGGCATAAAAAAAGATTTTGATGTTTGATTGCAGATACATTGCGCTATATTAAAAAAATATATAAATTAAAATTTGAGTTTGCGGAGCGAAACCAAAAATTAGGAAAGTTTGACCCGGGGAAGCCGTTTCTGGACAATCTCGTCAAATTATCTCGGAAACTAGTAACGTAGCATAAAAAAAGATTGCAGATACATTGTGCTACATTAAAAAAAAAAAAATTAAAATTTCAAGTTGTGGAGCGAAAACCAAAATTTGGAAAGTTTGACTCGGGGAAGCCGTTTGTTGACAAACTCGTCAAATTATCTGGGAAACTAAGAACGTGGCATACAAAAAGATTTTGGTGGTTGATTGCAGATACATTGTGCTACATTAAAGAAAATATAAATTAAAATTTGAAGTTGCGGAGAGAATCCAAAATTTGGAAAGTTTGACCCGGGGAAGCCGTTTGTTGACAAACTCGTCAAATTACCTCGGAAACTAAGAACGTGGCATAAAAAAAGATTTTGGTGTTTGATTGCAGATACATTGTGCTAGATTAAAGAAAATATAAATTAAAATTTCAAGTTGGGGAGCGAGACCAAAATTAGGAAAGTTTGACCCGGGGAAGTCGCTTCTGGACAAACTCGTTAAATTATCTCGGAAACTAAGAACGGGGATAAAAAAAGACGTTGGTTTTTGATTGCAGATACATTGTGCTACATTAATGAAAATATAAATTAAAATTTGAAGTTGCGGAGAGAATCCAAAATTTGGAAAGTTTGACCGGGGAAGCCGTTTCTGGACAAACTCGTCAAATTATCTCGAAAACTAATAACGTAGAATCAAAAAAGATTGCAGATACATTGTGCTACATTAAAAAAAATTTTAATTAAAATTTGAATTTGCGGAGCGAAACCAAAATTAGGAAAGTTTGACTCCGGGGAAGCCGTTTCTGGACAATCTCGTCAAATTATCTCGGAAACTAAGAACGTAGCATCAAAAAAGATTGCAGATATATTGTGCTATATTAAAAAAATATAAATTAAATTTTGAGTTTGCGGAGCGGAACCTAAATTAGGAAAGCTTGACCCGGGGAAGTCGCTTCTGAACAAACTCGTCAAATTTCTTCGGAAACTAAGAACGTGGCATAAAAAAAGATTTTTGGTGTTTGATTGCAGATACATTGTGCTACATTAAAAAAAAATTTAAATTAAAATTTGAATTTGCGGAGCGAAACCAAAATTACGAAAGTTTGACCCGGGGGAAGCCTTTTGTTGACAAACTCGTCAAATTATCTCGGAAACTAAGAACGTGGCATAAAAAAAGACTTTGGTTTTTGTTGCAGATACATTGTGCTATATTAAAAAAAATATTAATTAAAATTGGAGTTTGCGGAGCGAGACCAAAATTAGGAAAGTTTGTCCCGGGGAAATCGCTTCTGGACAAACTCGTTAAATTATCTCGGAAACTAAGAACGGGGATAAAAAAAGATTCTTGGTTTTTGATTGCAGATACATTGTGCTATATTAAAAAAATATAAATTAAAATTTTAAGTTGTGGAGCGAAACCAAAATTTGGAAAGTTTGACCCGGGGAAGTCGCTTCTGGACAAACTCGTCAAATTTCTTCGGAAACTAAGAACGTGGCATAAAAAAAGATTGCAGATACATTGTGCCACATTAAAAAAAAATATAAATTAAAATTTTAAGTTGCGGAGCGAAACCAAAATTGTAAAAGTCGACCCAGGAAAGTCGCTTCTGGACAAACTCGTCAAATTTCTTCTGAAACTAAGAACGTGGCATAAAAAAAGATTGCAGATACATTGTGCCACATTAAAAAAAAATATAAATTAAAATTTTAAGTTGCGGAGCGAAACCAAAATTAGGAAAGTTTGACTCGGGGAAGCCGTTTCTGGAAAAAATCTCGTCAAATTATCTCGGAAACTAAGAACGTAGCATCAAAAAAGATTGCAGATACATTGTGCTATATTAAAAAAATATAAATTAAATTTTGAGTTTGCGGAGCGGAACCAAAAATTAGGAAAGTTTGACCTGGGGAAGTCGCTTCTGAACAAACTCGTCAAATTTCTTCGGAAACTAAGAACGTGGCATTAAAAAAGATTTTGGTGTTTGATTGCAGATACATTGTGCTACATTAAAAAAAAATTTAAATTAAAATTTGAATTTGCGGAGCGAAACCAAAATTACGAAAGTTTGAACCCGGGGAAGCCTTTTTGTTGCCAAACTCGTCAAATTACCTCGGAAACGAAGAACGTGGCATAAAAAAAGACTTTGGTTTTTGTTGCAGATACACTGTGCTATATTAAAAAATATATAAATTAAAATTTGAGTTTGCGGATCGAAACCAAAATTAGGAAAGTTTGACCCGGGGAAGCCGTTTCTGGACAAAGTCGTCAAATTATCTCGGAAACTAAGAACGTGGCATAAAAAAGACTTTTGGTTTTTGATTGCAGATACATTGGGCTATATTAAAAAAAATATAAATTACAATTTGAGTTTGCGGAGCGAAACCAAAAATTAGGAAAGTTTGACCCGGGGAAGTCGCTTCTGGACAAACTCGTCAAATTTCTTCGGAAACTAAGAACGTGGCATAAAAAAAGATTTTGGTGTTTGATTGCAGATACATTGTGCTACATTAAAAAAAAATTTAAATTAAAAATTTAAATTTCGGAGCGAAACCAAAATTACGAAAGTTTGTCCCGGGGAAGCCTTTTTGTTGACAAACTCGTCAAATTATCTCGGAAACTAAGAACGTGGCATAAAAAAAGACTTTTTGGTTTTTGATTGCAGATACATTGTGCTATATTAAAAAAATATAAATTAAATTTTGAGTTTGCGGAGCGGAACCAAAAATTAGGAAAGTTTGACTCGGGGAAGCCGTTTCTGGACAATCTCGTCAAATTATCTCGGAAACTAATAACGTAGCATAAAAAAAGATTGCAGATACATTGTGCCACATTAAAAAAATATATAAATTAAAATTTTTGTTGCGGAGCGAAACTAAAATTTGGAAAGTTTGACCCGGGGAAGCTGTTTGTTGACAAACTCGTCAAATTATCTCGGAAACTAAGAACGTGGCATAAAAAAAGATTTTTGGTGGTTGATTGCAGATACATTGTGCTACATTAAAGAAAAATATAAATTAAAATTTGTGTTGCGGAGAGAAACCAAAAATTTGGAAAGTTTGACTCGGGGAAGCCGTTTTTGACAAACTCGTCAAATTATTATCTCGGAAACTAAGAACGTGGCATAAAAAAAGATTTTGGTGGTTGATTGCAGATACATTGTGCTACATTAAAGAAAATATAAATTAAAATTTGAAGTTGCGGAGAGAAAACCAAAATTAGGAAAGTTTGACCCCGGGGAAGCCGTTTGTTGACAAACTCGTAAAATTATCTCGGAAACTAAGAACGTAGCATAAAAAAGGATATTGGTGTTTGATTGCAGATACATTGTGCTATATTAAAAAAAATATTAATTAAAATTTGAGTTTGCGGAGCGAAACCAAAATTATGAAAGCTTGACCCGGGGAAGCCTTTTTGTTGACAAACTCGTCAAATTATCTCGGAAACTAAGAACGTGGCATAAAAAAAGACTTTGGTTTTTATATACATTAATACATTAATATAAGATACATTGTGCTACATTAAAAAATAATATAAATTAAAATTTGAAGTTGCGGAGCGAAACCAAAATTAGGATAGTTTGACCCGGGGAAGCTGTTTGTTGACAAACTCGTCAAATTATCTCGGAAACTAAGAACGTGGCATAAAAAAAGATTTTGGTGGTTGATTGCAGATACATTGTGCTACATTAAAGAAAATATAAATTAAAATTTGAAGTTGCGGAGAGAAACCAAAATTTGGAAAGTTTGACTCGGGGAAGCCGTTTGTTGACAAACTCACAAACTATCTCGGAAACTAATAACGTAGCATAATAAAAGATTGCAGATACATTGTGCTACATTAAAGAAAATATAAATTAAAGTTTGAAGCTGTGGAGCGAAACCAAAATTAGGAAAGTTTGACCCGGGGAAGTCGAAGCTTCTGGACAAATCCTCGTTAAATTACCTCGGAAAACTCAGAACGTGGCATAAAAAAAGAGTTTGTTATTTGATTGCAGATACATTGTGCTAGATTAAAGAAAATATAAATTAAAATTTGAGGTTAGAGAGCGAAACCAAAACATGAAAGTTTGACGCGAGTGAACTCGCTTCTGGACAAACTCGTCAAATTTCTTCCGAAACTAAGAACGTGGAATAAAAAAAGACGGTGTTTGATTGCAGATACATTGTGCTAGATTAAAGAAAAATATAAATTAAAATTTGAAGCTGGGGAGCGAAACCAAAATTACGAAAGTTTGACGCGGGGAAGTTGCTTCTGGACAAACTCGTTAAATCATCGCGGAAACTAAGAACGGGTATAAAAAAAGACTTTGGTTTTTGATTGCAGATACATTGTGCTATATTGAAAAAATATAAATTGAATTTTTAGTTTGCGGAGCGAAACTAAAATTAGGAAAGTTTGACTCCGGGGAAGCCGTTTCTGGACAAAAACTCGTCAAATTATCTCGGAAACTTAAGAACGTGGCATAAAAGAAGATTTTGGTGGTTGATTGCAGATACATTGAGCTACATTAAAGAAAATTTAAATTAAAATTTGAAGTTGCGGAGCGAAACCAAAATTAGGAAAGTTTGACCCCAGGAAGCCGTTTGTTGACAAACTCGTCAAATTATCTCGGAAACTAAGAACGTGGCATAAAAAAGGACTTTGGTGGTTGATTGCAGATACATTGTGCTACATTAAAGAAAATATAAATTAAAATTTGAAGTTGCGGAGAGAAACCAAAATTTGGAAAGTTTGAACTGTGGAAGCCGTTTGTTGACAAACTCGTCAAATTATCTCGGAAACTAAGAACGTGGCATAAAAAAAGACTTTTTGGTTTTTGTTGCAGAGATACATTGTGCTATATTAAAAAAAATATTAATTAAAATTGGAGCTTGCGGAGCGAGACTAAAATTAGGAAAGTTTGACCCGGGGAAGTCGCTTCTGGACAAACTCGTTAAATTATCTCGGAAACTAAGAACGGGCATAAAAAAAGACTTTGGTTTTTGATTGCAGATACATTGTGCAATATTAAAAAAATATAAAATAAAAATAGAGTTTACCGAGCGGAACCAAAATTAGGAAAGTTTTACCCGGGGAAGCCGTTTCTGGACAATCTCGTCAAATTATCTCGGAAACTAATAATGTAGCATAAAAAAAGATTGCAGATACATATTGTGCTACATTAAAAAAAAATATAAATTAAAATTTTAAGTTGCGGAGCGAAACCAAAATTTGGAAAAAGTCGGATTCCGGGGAAGCCGTTTGTTGCCAAACTCGTCAAATTATCACGGAAACTAAGAACGCGGCATAAAAAAAGATTTTGGTGGTTAATTGCAGATACATTGTGCTACATTAAAGAAAATATAAATTAAAATTTGAAGTTGCGGAGAGAATCGTACTTGAAAAGTTTGACTCGGGGAAGCCGTTTGTTGACAAACTCGTCAAATTACCCCGGAAACTAAGAACGTGGGATAAAAAAAGATTTTGGTGTTTGATTGCAGATACATTGTGCTAGATTAAAGAAAATATAAATTAAAATTTGAAGTTGGGGAGCGAAACCAAAAATTAGGAAAGTTTGACTCCAGGGAAGTCGCTTCTGGACAAAACTCGGTCAAATTTCTTCGGAAACTAAGAACGTGGCATAAAAAAAGATTTTAGTGTTTGATTGCAGATACATTAAAGTACATTAAAAAATATATAAATTAAAATTTGAAGTTGCGGAGCGAAACCAAAATTACTAAAAGTTTGACCCGGGAAGCCTTCTGTTGACAAACTCGTCAAATTAGCTCGGAAACTAAGAACGTGGCATAAAATAAGACTTTGGTTTTTGATTGCAGATACATTGGGCTATATTAAAAAAATATATAAATTAAAATTTGAAGTGGCTGAGTTGAAACCAAAATTACGAAAGTTTGACCCGGGGAAGCGTTTGTTGACAAACTCGTCAAATTATCTCGGAAACTAAGAGCGTAGCATAAAAAAGGATATTGAAGTTTGATTGCAGATACATTGTGATATAATATAAAAAATATTAATTAATATTTGTGTTTTCGGAGCGAAACCATCATTATGTAATTGAGACGGGGAAGCATTTTCTGGACAAACTCGTCAAATTATCTCGGAAACTAAGAACGTGGCATAAAAAAAGACTTTGCCTTTTGATTACAGATACATTGTGCTATATTGAAAAAATATAACTTAAATTTTTAGTTTGCGGAGCGAAACCAAAATTAGGAAAGTTTGACCCGGGAAGCCGTTTCTGGACAAACTCGTCAAATTATCTCGGAAACTAAGAACGTGGCATAAAAAAAGAATTTGGTGGTTGATTGCAGATAAGAATAAAGCTACACTAAAGAAAATTTAAATTAAAATTTGAAGTTGCGGAGCGCAACCAAAATTAGGAAAGTTTGACCCCGGGAAGCCGTTTGTTGACAAACTCGTCAAATTATCTCGGAAACTAAGAACGTGGCATAAAAAAAGACGTTGGTTTTTGATTGCAGATACATTGTGCTACATTAATGAAAATATAAATTAAAATTTGAAGTTGCGGAGAGAAACCAAAATTTGGCAACTTTGCACCGGGGAAGCCGTTTCTGGACAAACTCGTCAAATTATCTCGGAAACTAAGAACGTGGCATAAAAAAAGACTTTGGTTTTTGTTGCAGATACATTGTGCTATTTTAAGAAAAATATAAATTAAAATTTGAGTTTGCGGAGCGCAACCAAAAATTAGGAAAGTTTGACCCGGGGAAGTCGCTTCTGGACAAACTCGTTAAATTATCTCGGAAACTAAGAACGGGCATAAAAAAAGACTTTCGCTTTTGATTGTAGATACATTGTGCTATATTAAAAAAATATAAATTCAAATTCGAGTTTGCGGAGCGGAACCAAAATTAGGAAAGTTTGACCCGGGGAAGCCGTTTCTGGACAAACTCGTCAAATTATCTCGAGAACTAAGAACGTGGCATAAAAAAAGATTTTGGTGGTTGATTGCAGATACATTGAGCTACATTAAAGAAAATTTAAATTAAAATTTGAAGTTGCGGAGCGAAACCAAAATTAGGAAAGTTTGACCCCAGGAAGCCGTTTGTTGACAAACTCGTCAAATTATCTCGGAAACTAAGAACGTGGCATAAAAAAAGACGTTGGTTTTTGATTGCAGATACATTGTGCTACATTAATGAAAATATAAATTAAAATTTGAAGTTGCGGAGAGAATCCAAAATTTGGAAAGTTTGAACCCGGGGAAGCCGTTTGTTGACAAACTCGTCAAATTATCTCGGAAACTAAGAACGTGGCATAAACAAAGGCTTTGGTTTTTGTTGCAGATACACTGTGCTATATTAAAAAAAATATTAATTAAAATTGGAGTTTGCGGAGCGAGACCAAAATTAGGAAAGTTTGACCCGGGGAAGTCGCTTCTGGACAAACTCGTTAAATTATCTCGGAAACTAAGAACGTGGCATAAAAAAAGACTTTGGTTTTTGATTGCAGATACATTGTGCTATATTAAAAAAATATAAATTAAATTTTGAGTTTGCGGAGCGGAACCAAAATTAGGAAAGTTTGACCCGGGGAAGCCGTTTCTGGACAATCTCGTCAAATTATCTCGGAAACTAATAACGTAGCATAAAAAAGATGTTTATTGCAGATACATTGTGCTACATTAAAAAAAAATATAAATTAAAATTTTAAGTTGCGGAGCGAAACCAAAATTTGGAAAGTTTGACCCGGGGAAGCCGTTTGTTGCCAAACTCGTCAAATTATCACGGAAACTAAGAACGTGGCATAAAAAAAGATTTTGGTGGTTAATTGCAGATACATTGTGCTACATTAAAGAAAATATAAATTAAAATTTGAAGTTGCGGAGAGAATCCAAAATTTGGAAAGTTTGACCCGGGGAAGCCGTTTGTTGACAAACTCGTCAAATTACCTCGGAAACTAAGAACGTGGGATAAAAAAAGATTTTGGTGTTTGATTGCAGATACATTGTGCTAGATTAAAGAAAATATAAATTAAAATTTGAAGTTGCGGAGCGAAACCAAAATTAGGAAAGTTTGACCCGGGGAAGTCGCTTCTGGACAAACTCGTCAAATTTCTTCGGAAACTAAGAACGTGGCATAAAAAAAGATTTTAGTGTTTGATTGCAGATACATTGTGCTACATTAAAAAATATATAAATTAAAATTTGAAGTTGCGGAGCGAAACCAAAATTACTAAAGTTTGACCCGGGGAAGCCTTCTGTTGACAAACTCGTCAAATTATCTCGGAAACTAAGAACGTGGCATAAAAAAAGACTTTGGTTTTTGATTGCAGATACATTGGGCTATATTAAAAAATATATAAATTAAAATTTGAAGTGGCTGAGCGAAACCAAAATTACGAAAGTTTGACCCGGGGAAGCGTTTGTTGACAAACTCGTCAAATTATCTCGGAAACTAAGAGCGTAGCATAAAAAAGGATATTGGTGTTTGATTGCAGATACATTGTGCTATATTAAAAGAAATATTAATTAAAATTTGAGTTTGCGGAGCGAAACCAAAATTAGGAAAGTTTGACCCGGGGAAGCCGTTTCTGGACAAAGTCGTCAAATTATCTCGGAAACTAAGAACGTGGCATAAACAAAGGCTTTGGTTTTTGTTGCAGATACACTGTGGTATATTAAATAAATATAAATTAAAATTTTAGTTTGCGGAGCGAAACCAAAATTAGGAAAGTTTGACCCGGGGAAGCCGTTTCTGGACAAACTCGTCAAATTATCTCGGAAACTAAGAACGTGGCATAAAAAAAGATTTTGATGTTTGATTGCAGATACATTGCGCTATATTAAGGAAAATATGAATTAAAATTTGAGTTTGCGGAGCGCAACCAAAATTAGGAAAGTTTGACCCCAGGAAGCCGTTTGTTGACAAACTCGTCAAATTATCTCGGAAACTAAGAACGTGGCATAAAAAAAGATTTTGGTGTTTGATTGCAGATACATTGTGCTACATTGAAGAAAATATAAATTAAAATTTGAAGTTGCGGAGCGAAACCAAAATTAGGAAAGTTTGACCCGGGGAAGCCGTTTCTGGACAAACTCGTCAAATTATCTCGGAAACTAAGAACGTGGCATAAAAAAAGATTTTGATGTTTGATTGCAGATACATTGCGCTATATTAAGGAAAATATGAATTAAAATTTGAGTTTGCGGAGCGATACCAAAATTACGAAAGTTTGACGCGGGGAACTCGCTTCTGGACAAACTCGTCAAATTTCTTCGGAAACTAAGAACGTGGAATAAAAAAAGATTTTGGTGTTTGATTGCAGATACATTGTGCTAGATTAAAGAAAATATAAATTAAAATTTGAAGTTCGGGAGAGAAACCAAAATTACGAAAGTTTGACGCGGGGAACTCGCTTCTGGACAAACTCGTCAAATTTCTTCGGAAACTAAGAACGTGGAATAAAAAAAGATTTTGGTGTTTGATTGCAGATACATTGTGCTAGATTAAAGAAAATATAAATTTAAATTTGAAGTTGGGGAGCGAAACCAATATTAGGAAAGTTTGACCCGGGGAAGTCGCTTCTGGACAAACTCGTTAAATCATCTCGGAAACTAAGAACGGGCATAAAAAAAGACT